>JBAMHX010000013.1:5965102-5978016 GCA_037177515.1 Pseudomugil tenellus
TATATATAGGAAATAGGAAAAACAATTCTCTGAAATAGTTGAATGCCAATCTCTCATAAATCAAAATGATGGACCAACTTGTATAAATGCTTAAAAATGTCTATAAAAGGTGAAGAAAAGGTGGTCATTGACAATATTTTCCATGCAACCTGTGCATTTCCTAATAAATTTAGTCATCCTTCCAATAAATTACCATTTGTCTACATGCTTCAAGAAGAAACTGTGTACTTGAATAATATCAGTTAATGTGTCACAAGTTAATATTAATATGAAATGTTAACGTTAACAATTAATAAATATTTTACTCTTACTTTATATTTTCTAGCTTATATTGGTAAACTATAGGCATAAAAGTAAACATATTATCTTGTTATACCAAAGAGTTAATAACTCAAAGAAAAAAAGTAGCTTTAATAAATCAGCCTAAGGCACTATATTTGTAAGTTTTCGTTTGAGTTGACCTGAATCATGACCACAGGAAATCAAGACAATAAAACGACCAGATAATAAAAGAGAATATTTATCTCTCTAAACTAAAGTCTATACATATGCTGAATATGAGCAATAAAATATAAAGAAATAAGAAGTTAACATAATTTCAACAATACAAAAAAACATTAACCAATGATGTGTTAATAACCTGAGAAAAAATTAACAAAGTGAAACAATTGTTAAAAATAATAATAATTTAAAATGGACACCATAACAGATTAAAACCAATAACTCTTAAGATGAGTCATGTTGAGATGAAACATCAACAGTAAAAGTTCTAGGGAATATTTGTAGAAAGTTCATGAGATCATAACATAAAATATTGGGTTTGATTTAACACTTGGTCAGTTGTAAGAGTGAAAGGAGAAGCTTGAGTGTAACTATGGCCATTCCCTCTTTTCTTTGTCTCAGTTGAGGAAGACCAAGAAGGATATCTGGTTTGTTTCCTGTCTCGGGTGATGGAGACCTGATTGTGGACCTCTGTGAAGATGCAGAATCTCATGTGGAGTCAGTAGTTTAAGAAAACATTAGTCAATTCAAAGGGTTGAACCTCATTTTATTTATCCCCAGGAAGAGTCTTGGAGTGGGGGGAGGAAGGTGTTTGCTGGTTGTCTCCAGGAACCAGATAATCCAGCTCTTCTCTTTAAAGAATGTGTTATCTATGTCATAAAACTAGTAAATAATTTTAAATTAAGATAATTTACTAAATCAATCGCATATTAGCAAGCAGTATAAGAATTAATATAGATATTTTATAGACACTGCATGGGACACATTTAGTAGAACAGAACAAATAAACGGTCCGTCAGTCTTTTACTACTACTAAGATCAGGTTATGTAGCATTTCTAACATTTTTCTCCAATATATATTCTGCCTTAACATTATAACTTATTATATATTTATTGCCATATTTATTGCTTATCTTTTATGATGTGGGTAACTTCCACATTACTTGTCCTACTGGAGAGTTTAAAATAGCTTCTGATTTCCTTCTCTTCCTCTATATCTTTTTTTTCATTCCCCTTGACGTTCAACTGCTCCTAACCCAGATCTAACAGCTGGTCAGTAGAGGCTAAACCAGGTTCGAAAAGTCTTAAAACCATGTGCATGCTGGAGGGATGCGTGCACATCAAATGCACATTGAGGTGTTGAAATGAAGTGTCTTTGATGAGCTGATCCACTGGGATTACATTCACACGCACACAGACAAAAATACACACAATGACATGTGAGTATAAATTAACGCAGCACACACACACACACACACACACACACATACACTTTCACATGTGGTTCAGGAGTTGTTTTAAGCTGATTTGACAGGGGTTGTCAGCCACCATGCATAGCATCTCTGTGTCCAGCTTCACACCAATGATCACCATCTACTCTCTCACACACACTGTGAGAGCTTAGGTGTGTGATGGCTGTGATAGTCTCTCTTTCTATCCATAATGATGTGCATAAAACTCTGAATCAAACACATACATGCACATACGTGCTGCACAGTCAGACACTGGCTGTCTAGATGCTTTGGGGGAAACGCTCTAAGTGACAACTTCCTCAGAGCATAAAGAGAAAAATTGTTCCTTTGCCTTATTTTCTTGTTCTTCTCCTATTTCCATCTTTCCTTTCCTGCCTTGTATTCTCCCTGGGGATGTTTCCTCTTTTCTTGCCAGTGGTGCATGTCTTTTGGTTTGTGTGTGTGTACATGTGTATATATGTGTGTGTTTGTTCTCCATTGTCCTTTGAATTTCCCCTGAGACCACCACTTTCCTACGGCACACTTTGATAAGACACCCTGTCCTCCCAGCACTTGCTACACGGTGTGAGTGACTGCGTGTATGTTGATGGATTGTATATGTAGGTTTTGCAACTTTGAGGAAGATTTTTCTTCACCCCCTGTTTTCTTCAAGAGAACAGCCCAGCTTGGGGTCAGCGACAGGGTTTGAATTACAGAAGAGCCACAGGGAGCTGAAGTCCTGTGAAAACATTTTTGATCAAAGTAAAACCCTTGATAACAATCAGTGCAACCTCTTTCTTTTTTGTATTTATTTCAAATTTATTTAATGTTCTGCAATTTTAACATGTAAAGTTAACACATGAGCTAAATCAATTTCATGATGATGTAGTTTGAATTCAGCTTAAACTGTCTTTATGTCTACTCCTTTTTGGACTTATGACAGAAAGATGGACAATTCCTTGAATGCATTTCCATTTCTATTTTATAGCAAGGCCATTGGAGGTGTCACAGGATATGTGTGTGTGTGTGTGTCCTTGAGGTTCCCCTGGTGTCAATGTGCCAAGTCTTCTGTCATTGCCATGAACGTTTGAAAACATGTCCATATAGGAAGAAAGAATGTAAGTCAAGTGTGTTAATCTCTGCTCATCCAGGGTCACTATTCTGCATGTTTTTGTTGTTTTCCTGCTCCAACATACCTGCAAACAATCAAATTGATCCAACAGCCTTATGTCAACCCTCTGCATAAAGACACATTGATTTTGGTCAAGTGTGTTGAAGCAGGAAAACAACAAAAATCCTGCTAGATAGCAGCCGAGAGCCTGAATTTGACAACCCTGATAAACAGAGCTAATGGCAAACCAAGAAAATTCCTATTATTGATTTACCCACACATTTTAACTATGATACATAGCAATTCCCAGTGTTCTAATGTTTCTAACTAATGAAGAATGTCCTATTAGCAATCCATTCAACCAACAACAAATTTTGTGCTAGTCACACATTAGTTAAGTATGCCTAAGTATAATGTTCTTCCTCTAGGAGGCTTAAATGAAACAATCTGCTTTTGCCTTTTTCAGGTTTAGTTTGTTAAAAATACTAAGAAACTAAAGTAAAGGTTTCTGAGAATCAGGGAAAGGATAAAGCAGACATGATTTTATCACGGTTGACGCTGAGAGGAAAGTTCTTTAATTGATGGCTAAATAGATAAAGAGAAGGGATGAAAATGCCAGTTGTTTCTTCTAATCAGCTCTGAGACTCCAGAGGTGCCAAACAAGTTACACACCAAAGTGAGTCCAACTAGTCCATCTCAGAAGACCCTGGTGCTGCCAGAGCTGTATCTTTTTATCTGGGTTTATAGGCTAAGTCGCACATTCCTCCCTAAGGCATGGAGACAAATACTATCAAAAATATGTTTATCTATATGGCCGTTTTATTCTCAAGTTATCATTGATAACGGAACAAAAGCCTATCCTCAGTTGCTCAAATGATTTAATGTATCTAAAGAAGCTGTTTGGTGGAGGATTGAAATAAGTCATGTTTAATTAAGTGGTAACCACATTACTTATTGATATTTGTCTTTGATCAGATTTTTTTCCATTGTAATCCGGTTTTTGATACTTTGCGAGTAATACCTCATTTAAATGTAAATTTATAAATACGAAGCCTTACCACCCATCTCAAGAGCATAAAAAAATAAAATAAAATCATTCACACTGAAAAAATCGAATTATTGCAGATGCAAGAAGAATAGCTCTTCCTACATTAGTTGTAGTAAAAGTACATTTAATAATAGTGTTTCAAATCATGATTCATTATAGAATTACATAAGTGTGACATCCAATTCTTTTTCATTAAAACCGAAAAGTGTTTTAACATTGAGATTCTCCTGGAAACATCTGTTTATTGAAGTCATGCCAAACTGTTCACAGCTCCTGTATCTGAAAGGTGGTGTTAAACCATGTTGATGACACCCGTTGACCCAGTCAGGCAGACACTGTAAACTTACAGCCTGATGTCAGTAGCAGGGATAATATCAAAGGTCAACATTGCCTAAAAAAAAATCAAACTCAGAGGTGGTGAGAAAGTGTGAAACTCCATAGCAGTTCTGTTTGGTTTCTTTTGAGTGTTGGAGAGCAGTGCTCTGGTGTGTGAATGCAGGAGTGTAACTGTGTATGTGTATGCACTAGAGGACAGTGTAATATTGTTTTGGAGCCTAGCGGTCGGGATGGAGCTAACACCTGAATGAACCTGTCACTGCAGACACATTGCTTTTTCAGCTCCAGTGATTGCACTGCATCCAAACACACTCAACAATTTTTGGATGGTTGTGTGTACACGTGTGTGTATCAGTGTGTGCAAGGAAGAGAAAGGAGTTGGTACCTTGAACATTGCCTGTGTGCATGTGTCTATAGGAGCGGAAGAGACAGGAGCTGAAAGTAAGAGTGACAGAACATTGTGCCTTGCTGTGTATGTGTCTAAACCTAAACAGTGTTTGTTGTGTCTCCCAGTAAAGCATAAAACTATGCCAGTGTGTCCTACAGGGTAGAAAAAAAAGAATGAATATTGATGGGTATACCAACATATGCACACATATAGGACACGGAGGAACATGATGCCAACTAAACCATCAAAAAATTTCATGGATTTATATATTTGAGTGAGGAACTGTTTACTTCTTATCCCAATGTGTTTGTTGTTTAGTTTCCACTAAGTGTTCCCTCAAGTCTCATCAAGTCGGAAAAGTAATTTAGACCAGTGGTTCACAACCTGGGTTCCCCAAAGAATGCAGGAGGCAAAGCTTTGACTCTTGAGAGCTTTATTGATTAAAATTAAGGCCACGTTCATGTAAATGGGGTTTATAAGCCTAAGCTGATACAGCTCAATTTTATCATTCTCGTTTGCTTGCCTTTCGGCTTATCAAGGGACAGAAAAGGACTGAGCCAGAATCTGTCATTTGTGGAAGAGAAGCTATCAAAAGCATCAGATCAACTGTTTACAGCAGAGAGAAGATAGTTGTTAAAGAGGGTCCTCAAGTAAAATAGGTTGGGAAATAGTCATCAACAGCTTGTTATTTGGGATTTGGGTAAAACCTATATAAATTTGACAATAATTAGTGTCACTGGGGATGCTCTAATTTTACATCACCTCAAGCAAACATCTGACAAAGGCCTGCATTTACCATTGTGCTTTTTTTCCTTATTTCATTTGCTTTTAAGAAAATCAGCAATCATAAGACGGATGGATTATAGAATTAATTTCCTATCAACCTTTACATGTTAAGTGACACTGTGCCCAACTTCACCCACTGGGTAGGCTTGAAAAATGCCATAAAGTCGACATGTGTCAAAATGGGGCGGGGAGGAGAGGTCATGGCAACGGAACTCAGTGAACCAGGGAAAATTAAGGAGATGCTACAGAGCAATCCCCCAGATGTGTGTGTACTCTCTTTTGGTCCTAAGTTGTCCAAACACTTGCCTCCAGCTATATTTCTTACCAAAGTTGAAGTATTGGAAAAGGGGGGCAAGAGCAGAGGCATCTCTTGAGTCCAACGTGTGATCAGATGTATATCTGTCTTTCCCAGTTTCCAATCACATTTATCTCTCTGTCAAATAAAGCAAAATATCCTGAAAAAGACACTTTTCCAAGTCATCACACTAAGGCTAAAAGACAAAATAAATGGTTTGCAAAAACCTGCATTAACGTCTGCTAATACTGAGTCCTAATGAGTTCTTCAAAAATAAGCATCTGCGTTTCAGACTCAGCAGGACAGATTAAACTTGCCTTTATTTGCCCAATTTTTATATTATAAATGGGTATTTCTTAATATCGCTCAAAACCAGCCTCACTTATGTGTTGGTCTTGAGAAGTTGTAAACACCAATCAAGCCCAAATAATGTCATGCAGCATGCATAATCCCAAAATGTATGAACTGTGCTCATTAAGCTAAACACCCAAAGGATTATGCAGAGAAATCCTCCTATTAAAACCTAAAAGTCTCCTGCCTGCCAGGCTGGGGTCCAGTTTAAGCCATTTTGTCCAGCATACTACAACTAATATTAGTATTTTCAGATTTAGGAATTGTGCTGCCATTTTCTGTCCCCCTGGCAACGACAAACAAGCAGTCATCCATTGCTCACTAGCTTGCAGTGATACAGCAAAGACGAAACTGAAGAAAAAGTAAGTTAGAAATGGCATTACATGCTTTCTTTCTGGATAATAGTGAGAAGGCCTGATGATGATAAAGTGTGTTTTACAAATAAGTTCACTGCACAGGAAACGTGCAGTATGCAATTTGATAAAAAGAGCATAAAAATGTATTTTTATTTTAACGCCATTTTACATATTTGCACACATAATACATAGGTATATAACAGACCAATACTTTAATCATTACACATTAGAACTATAAGGATTTAAAAGGGTTTACTTCTTCCTCTGAACTCAAAGGAGACTGAGAGCTAAGCCAAAATACAGTATTATATGCTAAAAAGCAACTTTTTGAACATAAAGAAGGAATAGTTGAAATTATGTCATGTTTTTACAGTCTCTGGTAAGAAGTGGAAAGGTAGGTGGATTGGGAGACACAGATGACAGACTATCAAGTGTGATGAAGGACCTGAAAGAGGTCAAGGGGAGCTGACACCCATCAGTTTTCCTCCTTAATCTAGCTCTGCGAAACATCGCTTACTTCATCTCCCCGGACGCACACATTCTTTCTCACTAAAACTCAGGCAGAGCAGATATCACAGAGACCGTCAGCAATTCGCTTTGTCATGACCTTTAATTCCAACACATCTTTGTGTGTGCCCACGTGTAGTTGACAGCTTTAAAGCGTTGGAAATCAATTTAGAGTGTCCCCCACCCCCCCTTTTTTTCAAGTTCAAGTTCACTGACTGCTGTGGATGTATGTATGTGTGTGTGTTTATGTGAAATGGGGTAGTAACAATAGCAGGAAAGCATATTTTTTCTGAGATGGAACAATCAGCAGCAAAGTAATTTGGTGCTTACTAAATGTAGATTATCATCTTTCTTGCTGTAAACAGCTGGCTGCAGTGTGTTTAATATTTTTCAGAGCTACAATTCTAGCCAACTGCTTTTTTATAATGCGCTGTATGTGAGTGGATATTTTTCACCGCTATCTAGACTGCAGAAAATGTTCTGTCACATTTTTGATATCACGGATGTCAAAAACACTGTTTTTGTTTTATATGAAAGTGCTCAAAGTGCTTAAACACTAACGCTTTGCGGCACAGTGTTGGATTAGATTTTTCTGTAGAGCTTTCAGTATTTCACTACTAAATTTCATTGTAAATCTCACCTCCGTCCTCTCTGCTGTGGCTGACCCCCAGACACAGCACGGCGAGGAAGAGGTAAAGGCTTTCTGCAGTGACAAGTGACAGAATGGGATGTAATTCACAGAGACACGAGATAGAATCAGGATGTCTGACAAGTAGAGGAGCAAAGCAGGTAATGACAATCTGCAAAGTTGAAAAGACACGATGTGCAGCAGGATCCCAAGATGTCAACATGAAAGACACTTTTTTTTCACATGTGAATCCGGATATGAATTGAAGGGTGTGGAGTGGAAATAATTTCTGTCAAGATTAAATATTTTTCCAAGTAGAATGGTTGAACTGAATGACTGACATGCAGATACACAGAATATTTCAAGTTCAGTCTGGGTTCATTGCCACTGTTAAGTCAGGAAAACATATCAAGCATAGAAAGAAGCGCTAATTCAATGTGTAATTGTTAATAAATAAACCAGTTAATGCCTTCACCTCTCACCCAGAAAAAAAGATCTTGCCTAAAATTTTGCATACAAAGGTTTACCCAAAAGATAAATAATAAGCATTAAAGCAACTTCAGTGCAGACTTATCCAGGTAATATCTTGTTTTAATGCAAAGAAAAGACTAGGAACAATTATGATTGGACCTGAAAATAATCTACAACTTAACTTCATCAACATTTCTTCTGGTATTTTGCCACATTTGTGTGTTTGTCAGCAACATTCTTTGTACCAGTCAGATGTACAGTATTAAGCTGGATTTAATTATCAAAGTTAGAGCACCCTGAATTGCTCTGCAGATCTGGATAAGTTATTTCAATGAAAAACGTTAACCATGGTCACACTTTGCCTTTGCGATGAGTCAAATGTATGAATGATGATCTATTAGCCATAGAAGTGCCGTAGACTTTAAATCAACACAATATACATTACAACTTTCCGTAAAGTTTGACTTTTAGGTGTGTGTTGTTACACAAACTGATTCTAACATTGTTTTGAACATTGATGCATTTGTGTTTATCATCCACATCCACCAGACTCAAAATATTTATACCAAGTTTTCATGACTTGGCATAAATGTTGTTTCAGTCTCAGAGATGCAAAGAGCACACATAAACTTGTCCCAGAATATCTGGAATGAGAAGATGAGAATCTGTGAACCATTTACTTTTCTTAAACTTTATTTATGTGGCTAAATGTTTTGCCTATAAATCATCCGACAAAGATCAACATGTCCAAATACTCATAACTTGGCTCTGTTTTTTATAGATTGGACAGTCCCTCATATGAGGTGATGCTGCTGGACTTTGAAGTGGATAATGTGATTAACCTGGTGCCGACCCAGACTCTACACTGGAAGGTGGAATACCCAGGCGCCACACAGACGGCTTCCAGGCAAACAGAGAAGGTCTCGCACCTTTATATCAGCAACGCCGACATACAGGGCATCGTACCGCTGGCTGAGGTAAGGGATGACTTGTGGGATAAGGACAGACACACTGTATATCTATGATCACACACTCTGAATAAAGCCCAGCACATATTATGCTGGGATGGACGAAACTCTTCCCCTCCTCCTAACCTTCTTGCTGACACCATCAACCTGCTCTGTTCCTCCAGGGTGATCAAACCAGCAAGGGTCACCTTATTTACCCCCTCCTGCTGCTACAGGCCTCCTGGACCTACACACATACACACACACTCCCTCACACACAGCAGGTTTTGTAACTCAAAGATGTAAAACTGACAAGGCGCTTCACAATTCTGGACACACAACCATTCAGGTTGTCAGTCTCACACAGATTCACACATTTAATTGCAGCCATTCCCCTAAAAGTTTCCCTGATGCACTTACCTTCATGGACAAATGCATGATTTTACTGTATATGTCATCCAAGCAGGTGTCATTTCTAAGGCAAGATGCATAAAAGTCAAGTCGATTTACAGTTTAACTTGTGTGCACACATATTGACAAAATGTGCACATTAGTTCTCAGCCATAAAATTGAATCCATGTAAAAGTATTTTCCAAACTTACTTTTAGACATGAGCACCATTACAGTCTGATTTGTTTAAAGTGGGATTTTTCCTCTGGCTTTATTTTTCATTTCCACTATAAAGCATCGGGAGTGATGTACGGATGAGAGAGAGTGTTTTCTTTAAGCCAGTTAAGGGTTTCTTATTATTTTTTTTTTATTTTAAAAACAGGAAATGTTACGTTAAATTCTTAATGGTTCTTTTTATTTCCTTCCCCTGGTCAGATTGCTGTTTGAAATGTTGTATAAGAGAATAAGAAAGTGTAGCATTCATGACAATTAATGGCTTATTTCATATGACCGCTGGCAGGAAAAGGCCAAATATAAAGACATGAAACAACAAATCAGTTCAGTATTGATAGACAACGACTTTGTGGGTAAAAAATCTACAACACAAAATATTGCAAATGAAAGTCTTTGCATAGTTTAGCTAGCAGTTGCACATGGCTCAAGCCATGGTGAAGAAGAGATCCCTTGTGGACATTCAAGGAATTTTTTGTACTGACTGCAATGTTTATTATTTGTTTTTGAGTTGGCTATACCCACAAATACATCAACATCTCTACTGTTAAAGTGTCGGGGGTCGTTCAGTGTCTTGCTTCAGCATGCAGTCCGGAGGAGTCTGGAGTTATGTTCTGGCATCTAGTGAGAACAGAGCTACAGGTCTTTAAAGCTGTCTGTGTTTGTTTTGTATGATGGATAATGTGACGCAGAGAACTTCCAAATCTGTCATCATCTGCATGTGTCTAAGTCTGTAAGATGAGGTTTTACTCCATTTACCATCTTATTATAACAAAAAAAATTAAATTGTTTGCTTAAACAATGTCAACAACGTATTAGTTGTAGTTTCCATTATGTGGAATTCACAATTTGATACCTGCACACAAGCAGAAATCAGAGCCACACTTTCATGTTGAGCAGGTCAGCAGCACCAAAAGATTAGAATATACATGTCTGAAAGCTTTTTTCTTCCTTAATAACAGTATTTATTTTGTTACGATGAAATGTACAGGCAATGCTAGTGGAGTGTTTCCAACATGCTATATACATTAACTCCAGCGAAGCTCTACAGACTCTGCGTGCTATAAAACTATTCACTACTGTCTCCGCTCATTCATACCGTAACAGGTTTAAGAGGAAATCAAACTTATTTTATTTTTTTTCCAATGTGTCTCCTTTAGAAAGTGTTATTTTGATACACTGATGTCCCTGGAGATGCAAATGAACATTCCAACATTAGACTTTTGTACAATTTTATTTACATTTTTGATTCTTCTAAAAGGAGTCACATTTTAGTTTATATATATATAAAAAAACAAATAAAACAAATTCTGTCATGTGTTCCAGAAATATTCATTAAAAGTGATGAAAGTCATTTATTTGAGAGAGATGATTTCTCATATTTTTAGGGGTTATTGCTAAAAGCGCAGCAGAGTCCCAGTCACCTTTCAAGATTTAATATAGAAGCGATGAAAAAATATGTCAGCTTCCTGAGTGAATGTTACTCCAAAGAACTATGCAGACATACAAGCAAACAAGCACACTTATTTTTACACACATATCTACACACTAAATTTGACTTTCCCTCCCTCCATCTCCCCCGTGCCTCTCTCTTTTAGTAGAAAGCCTCAAAATGGCTGCTATTACAAGTCATTTGGGCTTCCTGATTTGTTTACCAGCGTTCCTGTCCAGGTGTTGACTATTGCTTGGTTGTTTAAGGTGTCCCTCACTGAGGGAGGGGCATTGTGATAGGTCACCAAGATGAAAGCCTCAACTTTTCCTGGGCTTTGGTAGAAGGAAGGGTAAAAGGATATAATTATGAGTAGGACGTGTACTTTCAAAGAGAGCCAGATATAAAAGCTTTCACATAGTCTTACATCTTTGATTTTAAACAATTTAGCATCTGAGGACCAGAATTTGTGGCACATTATGTAGAAAAATGCAGGATCTTTCTCGAAGCTGTTTAAATTGCCTAAAAGCTAAGCATCACACATGATTACTTTAGAGGCACTCAGTGGTGGCTTTGAATTTTTTTTTGTGCTTTATCTGTTTGAGTGATTCATTTTCACCTCATTTATGGACCACTGCCTCCCAAATCAGAAGTAAGCTCATCAAAGGTGCTAATGTGATACTGTAGTACGTTCTCTCTTCTTTTTTTCTTTTAAAACAACAATAAATCAGAATACTGTCTATGATTACTGTTCCCCATCCAACTATTTCCTCCTGATTCCACTACCCATCAAGCCTCTGGTCTCTTGGCTGAGCTGGAAAGAAAGAGGCCCTCTCCAGGAAACGAGGGATTATTAGGAGTAATTTGTCTCCTGTGGGGTTTGAAAAATTGGTTTCATCTCTTAGTGTTGGGATGAGAGGTAAAGAGAGGAGAAAGAGCTGATGGGGAGGGAGGGGATGAAGGGACAAGGAAAATGCCACAGATTGTTTGAAACATAGACTAACAGGAATTTAGATGTTGAATTTAATAAAGATATTTATTTTGTCACTGTTAGGTTCAACGGAGTTATTGACACTCACTCAGGTGAAGGTTACTTTAATCATTTCCATAAATTGGTTTGGGAGCAAGATGATTTTTTTTTACCAACAAATGGTAAATGGACTTGCACTTATATAGTGCTTTTCCAGTCACGTTGACTGCTCTAAGCACTTTACATAGTATACATTCACCCATTCACACACACACTCACATCAGGGGCAGCTTACTGTTCAGTGTCTTGACCAAAGACACTTTGACATGTAGCCTAGAATCTATCTCACAACTTTCTGGTTGAAAGACGATTGCTCTTCCACCTGAGCTACAGCCACCTGATGTAAAATGTAAAATATGACAAGAAAACATGAAGAAAATATGTGAAAAAAGGAAAGCAAAACAAGTGAAAAATTCTTTATAAAACCAAAATAAAACAACTGAACAAATAGATCTAAAAGAAAATATATACTGTTACATCCCTTGCTGCTCCACCACACCCTTCATGATCCTTTCTGGTTTCACCTGCTGCTATTGTTGCCACCTGCCTGGTATCTCTAATCAAGCCAGCATATAGGCAGCTTCATCCCATTGAGTCTTTGCCAGATCGTCTTCACCCATGCCTGACTTTTCAGCTTGGATTACTTGTTTGGTTCTGACCCAGCTTGCCTCTGACACCAGACCCTCGTCTCTGTCCCGGATTTTCTACTAGTCTTCTGTTTTTGGATTACGTGCTTTGCCTGCCCCTCTCTGTCCCTGACCCTGGCAGTAAAGGACAGAAAGTCCGGGATCTGTTTAGTGTAATATAGTCACTAATTGTGTGTATTGTAAGTTATGTCTATTGTTCTCTTTACCTGCATGTGAAGCCCTCTGAGACA
>JBAMHX010000013.1:5978116-5989551 GCA_037177515.1 Pseudomugil tenellus
TGTGATGGGCTGGCGACCTGTCCAGGGTGTACCCCGCCTCTCGCCCGTTGGCTGCTGGGATTGGCTCCAGCCCCCCCCGCGATCCCGTTCCGGAATAAGCGGTAGAAAATGGATGGATGGATGGATGAAATATTCACATTGATAACCTGAAATAATAACATTAATAACATCTCTGTCTGGAATGAGGTTATTCCCCTCTCAGGGAGAAGAGATAAAGAAAATAATAAATAAAAGAGACAGAAAATATCAAATATCTTTTGTATAAAACTGTTTTATTTGTAGGAAAGGAATTAAACATACTTTTTTTCCTTGTCATTTTCTTTTTGAATAATTTTATTCCTTCTTGAATCACTTATTCCTTCTCCTTTCCGGTTTAATTAGCTCTTCACCTCTTTCACGGGCCACTCTTTCCTGTCTCTTTTCCTCCTCCTCACACCCCCTCCTTTTTTCATTCCCTCCCTTCCTGCTGCCTTTCTCTCTTCTTCATCCGAACCCTCTTTATTTCTCCACAGAGTTTCACCTCTCTCTGAGGCTTTGCTATGTAATTAATTCTTAATTAGAACACTTGTTTATCTGTGTTGCTTAAAGATGCCGGCGCGTATGTGTGCATATGCGGACCTCTTAGCAGAGCAGTTATGCTAAGTGGCTTCTTAATTTGACTCCTCTGATTGGCTCTGTGTAAAAGGAAGTTGGGAAGACAAAGTGCAAAGAAGTAACTGAAAAAAATCAATAATATGCAGGTGAGAGCACATACACCTACACACAGTTTTCAAGCTTGGGGTTTATTAAAAGAAGCCTTTTTATTTTTCTCCCTCTTTTTAATCGTTGTCTTGAAAAATTGCTGTTATAAATGTCTAATTTTTTGTGTGTTTGTGTGTGTGTGTCGGCAGTGGTTTGGATTTTTTGCTAATTTATTCTCTCATTCAGGAAGACACTGCAGAAACGATCTGTGCATCCATTTTGCAGGATTTATTTATTTTAACCTGCAGCACTATTAAGTTGCAGCTTTCTGTTGTTTTGTTGAAAAGGAAATCCAGTGCTTCTATTTCATTCATGGTTCTAATTTTAAAGCTTATAATTTAGGGGAAAAAAACAGGCTTACTTCCACTTGGAAAGTCACTTTGCAATTGCTCATAACAAACGAGACCACTTTATCCTTCAAAGACCTAATTAATCAACATATATGACACATTGGATGGATGTGGGTGTGAGTAAATAGGCCTTATGCATTTGGGTCACTAAGAACTTGCAGATTCATTTCCATATCCATCATCTGTCGTTCAGTCCAATCAGTCAACAAGAGATGAGGAGGAGAGGGAAAATGTGAGTTTGTTGAGGCAGAAGTTATAAAACAACTATTTGCAAATGTCTGAAAGTAAGTTAGATAACTATGCGGTAGGAGGAGAGTGCTGGTCGTTCTTATTTAAATGTAAGAAGAAAGATGTTGATGGAACAAGCAGCTATGTGGACATGTTTGCTCGCAAAACTTTGTAAGACCAGTTTCATCGCAGGAACAAACTATTTACAGAGTTATAGCTGAAGTTCTAACTTCTCGTTGACGGTCTAAAGCTGAACATATGTGAATGTCCTGCATGTGCATACACGCTCGATTGTGATATCTTCCATTTTTCACTTCTTCCCAGCTCATTCGTGGTCACAGACTCTACCTCAGGACTGAGATGAGAGGGTTTGGCAAACAACATTTATCTCCAGATTTTTTCTGAGACTCTGTGCAGAACAAGCAATAACAATCTTTCCAACAATGAATGTATTTGTCTTCTTCACTTCCACAGCTTTAGAATAGAATGGAATCCCTTTATTGTCAACCACACACATGTACGATGACATTATGATTAGGCTAAAAAAGGATATGATCAAGTTATAAATATTGCACAAACCTACAATAATAATAATAAACATGAAGGCTATATTAATTATAAATTATTATTAAGAAATTATTAGTTAAGTAATTATAAAATGAGGGCTTCGTCATCGTTTTCATTAAAGGTTCGTCCTGACATTGAGGAGTGTTTTTCTTCAAACACCATCACAAAACCAGAAAAATATTTTTTTATCAATATTTTCCATGTTAAAATCCAAACTGTGCAAAATCATTCAAACAGGTATTATTAATTAAAAACTATATTGTTTTTATGAGGACTGGAGAACATAGAACACGTGTAACGTGGGCCAGACGATGGCAGCTTTATAATACACCGCCTGCTGATTTGTTGATGCATCATATTTAAAAAAATGCTTAAATTAATGCACTTAAAATTATTTAACACCTGATCCAGATGGCAACACAGAGGTGATTTTGTAAGTGTATTTTATTTTGAAAAATCTTCTATTCTTTTTCTATAATGCAAATTATTCAAAAAAGTTTTTTTTTTCTTCCGGTCTGATGGTGGAGGTGGCCTGAGAGCCGAACAGTGAAGGTCTACAGCTGGAGTCTACAGGTCTATATAATCATGAAAGGTGGCACTGATATAGTTCAACTGATTGAACAGTCTCCACAAATGCAAATTGCAAAATGGAAATCAAAGCAAAAGATTCACTAAGTTTGATGCAAATGTCAGTCAACTAGTAGCATTTTTCTTGATCTGCTTACCATTAAGGATCTCATGATTGCACATTTTTTGGGACTTCTCAAAAAAATAATACCAATTTTACAGTTATCAAAATAATCACGTGTTATTTATTTTTCCAGCACTATAAAGCACATTAACTCTCCTTATAGGTATGTACGTTTTAATTAGGGTTGTTGAAATTATTGTTTTAATGCAAAGAGATTATTTGTCTTCAATAAGAATCAAAGATGGCAAGAGAAGCTTATTTTTGGGACAGAGATGCGTTGTCCTATTAAAGAAAAATTCTGAATTCTGAAAAATTTTAAGCCTAACATTTAGATGATGACTGTAGAAATTCATGTAATAAAAGCCTTTGTTTTCGTTTTGTGTCCAAGTTTAACTGATCTGCTGTAGTAGTTAAGAAATTATCTTTAATTGAAAGTTATGATACTGAGGATTTTTTACAATTAAATAATTGTGCCTTTTATACTACAGTCAAGTCTAAAATGAGGTAATAATTCCATTGTTCCAATAAAACTGGAAAGAGTATTCTGATTTACAAAACTTAATGGGAACACAGTTTATATCAGTAATGCTTGTATGCCTGTTTGTTTACTTTCACATTTTCAGTAGTGCGTGACCTCTTCAAACCTTCAAAGGAGGTAAACAGAGGATGTGAAAATTTGTTTGGACAAACAGCATTTTACTTCACAGTCATTTTTCCCTGGTTGGTTAATTGGTTAAGAGCATCAAAGTGCTCATTATGTCTAAGTTCACAGTCAGGTCAGCAGAGAGGGTGAATGAACCTCAAGGAAGTAACAGAGGTGTACAAACGTTTATGTTTTACTAGTTCCATCAATTACAGACCCTTCGTTGCAAGTAATTTTTTGTTTACTTCAGTTTTTTTTACTCACATATAGTATAATGGAAACTCCCCCCTAAAAAAAACAACAAAATGACAAATAAAAAAAGGCATTTGAGACTCTTCAATTTGGCTTTTTTTTACAAAAAAATCCTTCATGAACGAAATTTCAAACTGAAGAACAAACTCCTTCATGCTCAGTTATATAATCCCATTTGGGAATGCTTAGTTCAACCAGTGGGCCACTGAACAGCTGTATTGCAGCAGCTGGGGATGGACTGCTGTCTGTACTCATCTAGAAAACTGAAAGACGAGTAGAGAACCATTCCTCCAGAGTGTTAGCTTTGGGTGTAGTTCACCATCCAAAAACCCCTATTTGGTCAATTCTGGGTTCAACACCAAATAATTACAATAATTACCATAGGAAGTCCAAAGGGGGGAGGGGGGGGTGTTAGTTAGAAAATAGGGTGTTAGTGTATATGTGTGTGTGAAGGGGGTGACTAATTGATAGAACAGAGAATAGTAGACAAGGGGGCAAAAAATAAAAAGCAACAAGAGAACAGAGAATGATTGAACAAGAAAAAATAAATAAACTAAGTTGGCAGAGGTAAGCACACCCAGGGAGAAATTGAAAGAATTGTGGAGAGGGAATGGGTTAGAGACGGCCCAGTGGAGGTGCAGAGCATCATGTAACAGTCCTTTGGAAGTCCACAGAAGCACAGGGGAAAAGAGTAAATGGCGAGAGACAGAAACAGAAGCAGTGAGAGAGGAGACGAGAGCAGGGCAGTTCTAATGCAATTAGGGCTCTGGAAATTGAAAGTACAATTCTCTCTGGGATCTTTGCAAGAGTGCTGTCTGTGACTGTCTGTGTGTGTGTGTGTGTGTGTGTGTGTGTGTGTGTGTGTGTATGCATGCATGGCCGGATGGACTGTTAGCTTTCATATCTACCAAATGTCTTCATCCCTCCTCTTCCTTGCTCGCTCTCTGTTTGACTCCTCACAATTACTCTCTCATTTTACAGTCCACTCCCTCCCAGTTTCTGTCTATCTCTCCTTCTTCTTTCCCTTTTTCACTCTCCTTCTCCTTTCCATTCCTCCCTCACACTCCATCTCTCCATTTCCTTTTGTTTTGTAAACAATTAGACTAAAACGATTGCAACAAATGCTTGCAAAGCACACACACATATACATACATATATATTACTTCATGTTATTTTTACTGGATTTATGACTTTGAATGTGATTTTTCTGTCTCAATGTTTCTTTACAACATAGAAACTTACTTACTGCAGTGAGTTATGGAAATTAAATTTAATAAAATTTATGCTCTTGGCCTGTCAAGTAGACTAACTTGTTGCATGGATACCAAGACATATAAAATATAAATATACTTGCATATTGCATTTATAAACTGTACGTGTTCCAGCTCTGTTCTCTGTATAAATTGGTGTTTCACAAGAAAAGCTTGAAACACTGCCTGTCAAACATAACAGCTTTAACTATTTGCTTCCTTTTTCTTTTTTTTTACACAAGTTTATTTAAATACAACCACCTGTTGACTCCATTAGTGTTTTTTTTCATTTGATTGTGTATTTCTCTGTGTTTATCCCTGTATTCAACTGTTGTTTACCATGCTGGCAGAAAGACAGTAAGGAGGGAGGTTGGGATAATTAATTGAGAGACAAGGTGATTGACTCTTAGATACCCCCACAGCCTTGTTAGTACTCAATTAGAAGGTGTAATTAGTGTCATGTCAGATGGGCAGGTGAGACATTGAGAGACAGCCTGAAACTGGCCCCTGAGCTCAGAAGGCTTAGGATATACTTGGTTCACTGGATGCAGAACATGGGAAAACACTAAGTAAAACTCAGTAAACTCTACTATTCAAACATTTTAACAACATGATTTTGTTTAAACATTTAAAACTAAATGGTTGTGAAAGTATCATAGGCTTGTTATGCAAACTCCTAACTTTTATTTAGGTCCAGGTTCACTGGAAATTTACTACATTTCTGTGTAAACTTTCTGTCAACAGCTGGCTTGTATAGCTTAAACAGAAAATTGGATTATTTCTTTCACAGTAGAAGTAGAAACTTAACTCTTAGTTAGTTATTAGAAGTAGAATCTTAACTATTCTGGATCCCCAAAACGTTGAAGGATACCTGTAAACCAGGCAGGTATTCACCAGCTACCAGTGAGGAACACTGCCTCCAAATAATTTTAGGACAGTACAGCTTGGAAAGAACAACCCTTCTTTTTCCTGCTGCAACAATACTGCTCACTTTTTCTGCTCTGCGAAAATGCAGCAACGCCTCTGAGCTGCTCGCATATGAAAATCTTTGTCCTCAGGGTTTGTTATAAGGAAATTAAATGTCATCATGCATACATTGTAAATATAGTCAAAATCATCCCACAGACTATATTTATCCTATTTGAATGTTAACTTATTACAAGGTGTGCAGAATTATTAGGCATGTTGTATTTTTGAGAATTAATTTTATTATTGACAACAATTATGGTCTGAATGAACACAAAAGACTCATAAGTATCAAAGCTGAATATTTGAGGAAATTGGAGTGGGTTTTTTTTTTGTTTGTTTTAGTATCTTAGTAGGATATCTGTGTGTGCAGTTGCATAAATATTAGGCAACTTAACAAAAACAAATATATACCCAATTCATTTATAGGTTATACATAAATATAATTTACATTAAAAAACAAAACAAGAACAAATCTGTGACCAATATAACCACTGTTCTTTGCGAGGACAAAGAGGAGTAGTTAAGATCAGGTGAACAAAGAAGCCATGTCATTATTTTTTCCTCTTTTAGATCTTTTCTGGCCATGCAGTAGAGTACTTGGATGCATGTGATGGAGCGTTGTCCTGCATGAAAATCCCGTTTTTCTTGAACCATGCTGACTTCTTCCTGTACCACTGCTTGAAGAAGGTGTCTTCCAGAAACTGGCAGTAGGACTGGGAGTTGAACTTGACCCTATCCTCAACCTGAAAGGTCCCACAAGCTCATCTTTGATACCAGCCCTTACCAGTACCCCACCTCCACCTTGCTGGCGTATGAGTCAGAATTGGGCTTTCTGCCCTTTACTGAGCCATCTGGCCCATCAAGACTCACTCTAATTTCATCTGTCCATAAAACTCAGTTCTGGTGATTTTTCTTATATTTATTTTGCACCTTGTTTTTTCAACAAACTTTTGACTATTTTGAATAAAACACATGATTGTTCGACGATCATGCTTTAAAAGATTGGCAATTTTAATAGTGCTGGATCCCTGTGCAAGAAATCTCACTTTTCAGAGTCTGTCAAATCTCTCCTCTGACCCATTTTGCCAAAGGAATGGATGTTGCCTAACAATTATTCACACCTGATATAGGGTGTTGATGCCATTAGACCACACCTCTTCTCATTACAGAGATGCACAACACCTGATATGCCTAATTGGTAGTAGGCTTTTAAGTCTGTACCACTTAGTAGGATAACATGCATTAAGATGATGATGTGGTCAAAACAACCATTTGCTTAATAATTCTGCACACCCTGTTGATGAAATTTTCAACAGTTTAAAATAGTATTATATTCTCTCACTCCAAGATTTCAGACTTGTTTCAATTCCACTGTCTGACACCAAAAAAAAGTATA
This sequence comes from Pseudomugil tenellus, assembly GCA_037177515.1. NCBI lineage: Eukaryota > Metazoa > Chordata > Actinopteri > Atheriniformes > Pseudomugilidae > Pseudomugil > Pseudomugil tenellus. The sequence goes on from JBAMHX010000013.1 coordinate 5,985,204, forward strand.
TAAGAGCAGAATATTCGGTAAATCAGTTCTTTTAAATAAAGTAGAGTCTGTTTATTTACACTTGTGACTAGTATTGTCCATGTGAGTAGAGAGCATAGACTAGAGATCCCTAACTCTGGTTCTTGAGAGCCACCGTCCCACAAATGTCCCTGGTACAACACACCTGATTTACATGAAAAAGTTCTCCAGCAACATGTTGACATGCAGGACTGTAGCTCTTGAGGACCAGAGTTGGAGACCCTTGGCATAGAGTATATATATATATATGTATGTATGTATAAAAGATGGACAGAACCTCCAAGTGTGTTTCTAAGTAGCAAAAGTGAAGCAGTTCCTACTGTTACCATCTTGCAGTGTCACAAAATTAAACGTCCCATGTTTTGCTACATTTGCTATATTTATCTATATATATATTTTATTGATTTTTAGCTGATATTTTTCTTTTTTTTACTCAAAACATTGGAATACTTGCAAATCACTGGGACTAAAGCATTTCTAAGAGAAAGTGGAACGCTTTTTCAGCTTTTTTTTTCTCTTATCGCTCTGTGTGCGTGGCCTACATATAGCTGAAGCCTGAAGCCTGCACTTAGCAGCTAACTAAAGCTTAGTGGATTGGAAAGGTGCTAGGCTAACTAGCACCAATATGCCCTCAATCTCCAATGATGAATACCAAGACTTATATAAAATGATTAAAGCACTGGAAACCAAAGTCTGCCACCTTGAAGTCAATGCGGAAGTAAATGGACTATGTGGACATTAAATAATCCTGCCATTGACTAAAAACAGCAGAGGTGAGCAAGCTAACACTGAGCTAATAGACAGACAAAACACTTCTAAAGAAGAAGTAGCCTCTGTGCATGAAGGTAAATCATCGAGTGATAACCCCTGGAACTGCCTTGGTGCAAAGCCAAAGAGTAAATTATGTCTCCCGACAAAGAGAGGACGGTGTAGTACAGGCCGGACACAGAGGGTTGAAGTTAGTAATGAGACTGACTGGTCTTCACTCCCTTCAAAACGAAAGACCTCTTCTACCCTTTTACATGGAGGGAAAGATGGCTGTACAACTGACACAGGAAAGTAGACAAGAAGCCCCCAAAACACCTAAATGTGAAGCTACAGAACAGATTTGTTATGCTGTCAGAGGAACCAGGATCTTTATCGGATAAAAAGCCATCAAGCAAGGACTGATAACAGGTCAGAAAGGAAAAGGCCACAGAGAAAGCTAAAGGCTGGGCTTGAAACGCTGATAATTGGTGATTGTTCTGTAAATGATGTTCAATGGTTGTGTGGAAAGAACACCAACACTCCATTTCCCAAAAGATATGGTCAACGACACGCTGGAAAGAATTCTGAAAGCTTTGGGTGATTACCAAACTGTGAGAAACATAATTCTACATAGAGGCGCAAATTATGTGTCCAAGCAACAATCTGAGGTCCTGAAACAGGATTTTACTGAACTGTTAAACACAGTGAGCTCCCTAAAAGCTAAAAGGGGAGAGGAAAGATTCAGTCGATTACTGGCACAGAATAAATGGCTTATATCTGCATGTGCTGACAACAAACTTCATTTTATTGACAATTTTTACATTTTTTTGGGAACGCAGGCATCTCTTTAAGGCAAATGAATTACATTTGAACAAGTCAGGGGTGAAACTGTTCACCTCCAACTTATTTTTTTTCCTTCTCTGCTTGGAGCCAAGAGTGAGATACAGGAGGAGTTATCTCACAGGTTAGACCAAACAAAATCCAACAGAAACTCAGAGGATGAGCTCCATCTGCCCCCACCTGGAAGGGGCCTCAAAAAGGAGAAACATCGACAAAGACAAGAAGAAGGATCTTTATTTTTCCCCAACCCCCTCAACAGCACCAAGGACCATGATGGTGAATCTTTACCACAATCCTCCCTCTCCCTTTCCAACCCCTCCCCCCACCTGAAATTCACGAAGGAAATGATGGACCAAACAAAGGGAAAACCATCCTAAACACATCAAGTTGAGTTTATTAAAGATTAGATCTTTAGTAGGTAAAGCTTTTTTTTTTACATAATAATTTTATAACCGAGCACAGACTTGATTTTTTGTTTTTAACTGACCAACAGTTCAGCTGTTCTTATTGAATCAGCCCCTCCCAATTACAGTTTTATCAGTGAGGTCAGAGCAGACGGAAGGGGGGGGGGGGGGTGGTTGCAGTCTTATATAATGAATCATTTCCGTCTAAGCAGTTATCTTTTCAAAGTTTCACTACTTTTGATTATCTGGCTCATGTCATGTTTCTAAACATTTACAGGCCGCCTGGATACTGTGCAGAATTTTGCGATGATTTTAGTGAACTGCTGTCTACAATTTGTATTGATTTTGTAATTATTGCTGGTAATTTTAACATTCATGTTGACAAACCTCAGGAAAAAGGAACAAAAGACTTGACTATCAGTCTAGACAATTTTGGGCTGATGCAGCATATAACAGAGCCAACACACACTAAAGGACACACTTTAGATCTGCTTATTTCGAAGGAATTGGAAATTTCCAAGGTTTTGGTGTTTGATGTAGGACTATCTGATCATTACTGTGTTTTCTTCCAGAGTAGGATTCCTGCTCATACACACGTTTCAACAGAGATAATCACAAAACGATGTATAACTGAAAACACAAGTAAGATGTTTAACCAGGTCTTCTTGTTAACGCCTACCCTATCAGACGGTTCAGTCAATGAGCTTGTCACTAGTTGCAATGCTAAAGTGTCAGATATTATGGATGCTATTGCTCCCAATAAGGAGAAGGTTGTCTCTGGAAGGAAAAAGTCTCCATGGAGAAATTCCACATTGATGAAAAAAGAGTGTGTTGGAAAGCCGAGCAGAGATAGAGACAATCATATCTACAAGTTCATTATGACATGTACAAAGAGGATCTGCACTCCTATAATTTACAACTGAGGAATGCAAGGAAGTCTTATTTCTCGGATATTATTAGCAGAAACTGTCATAATGCTCGGGTCTTATTTGCTACAGTCCACAGGTTAACAAATCCTCTTGTGTCTGTAGCACCAGAACTTTATTCCACCAAGGCCTGCAATGAGTTCGCCAAATTCTTCACAGACAAAATCCAGAGTATTAGACAAGCAGTTGGTTCTTCAACAGCAGGTTCAGTAAATATAGTGTGTTCCTTGAAAACCAGTTTAAACACCATGACACAGTTTCATCCCACTAATAGCAAAAATCTGGATGATATTTACATAAGCTGAACTCATCCTCCTGCTGTTTGGACCATGGAGTCTGATCTACTACAGATTGTAAAGATGTCTTTAATATCAGGTGTCTTCCCAGAGACGCTTAAAACAGCTGTTTTTCAAACCTCTGCTATAACGAGACAATCTAGACAAAACACAAATGAACAACTACAGGCCGATCTCAAATCTTCCATTTCCGAGTAAGATAATTGAAAAGGCTGTTTATAATCAGCTAAATTATTTTCTAGCATAAAACAATAGCTATGATGTCATCCAGTTATCATAGCACCGAGACTGCTCTGACCAAAGTCAATAATGACATACGTTTACATACATAGACGATGGAAAAATTACTGTCTCAGTTTTATTGGATCTCAGTCCTGCATTTGATACAGTGGACCACAATATATTACTCTGACTGGAGAACTGGGTGGGCCTCTCTGGTTCTGTATTAAATTGGTTCAAAACGTACTTAGAAAACAGGAAGTATTTTGTTTCAATAGGTAACTACAGATCTGAGCAAACAAGAGTTACATGTGGAGTTCCCCAAGGTTCCATCCTGGGACCTCTTCTGTTTAACATCTACATGCTTCCCCTTGGGCACATCATAAAGAATAACATTAGTTACCATAGTTACGCAGATGACAGACAGATTTACATTACAATGTCACCAGGAGAACGAGGTCCTATACAGGATCTTAGTAAGTGTATTGAGGATATTAATAATTGGATGGGTCTAAGCTTTCTTCAGCTAAACAAAAACAAAACTGACGTGATTGTTTTTGGAACCACAGAGAAAAGATTAGAGGTTGCACAGAACTTCCCTCTATACACCTAAAAACCACCAGTCAGGCCAGAAATCTGGGTGTAGTGATGGACTCAGACCTAAATTTTGAAAAACACGTTAAGGGAATAACTAAATCAGCCTACTATCACCTTAAGAATGTATCTAGGATAAAATATCTGATGTCACAGCAGGACCTGGAAAAACTAGTCAATGCTTTCATCTTTAGTCGACTTGATTACTGTAACAGTGTCTTTACGGCTCTTCCTTTAAGATCAATTAGACAACTGCAGCTTATCCAGAACTCTGCTGCTAGAATCCTCACTAAGACCAAGAAAG
>JBAMHX010000013.1:5989651-6002987 GCA_037177515.1 Pseudomugil tenellus
TACGTACTTTATTTTTGTCCTGGACAACAAGAACCTTTCCAGTAGACTCATCAACAACTGCACATGGACAAAATAATAAACCAATAAGATGTTAATTTTTAATAATCTTTTAATGTATTTCTTGCTATTTTGTTTTAATGCTCTGTAAATCACTTTTAATCACCCTGTGTTGAATTGTGCTATACAAATAAATTTGACTTGCCTAAAATGTTCATTTAGCATAATATGGGACTTTTAATAAATTAATCAAAACTTTATTTTTAGAGCACTTTTCATGCATCAGCAACATTAAGAACTGTACGTAATAAAAACTGTTTCACTTAAGTAAAAACCTTAAATATTTCACAACTTATTATCTAAAGAGAAACATTTCTGATCCGTAAGACATTGGTGACTTTACAACCGAGATATAACTTAGACCCTGTTTTCAACAATATGATGTAAAATCTCAGTGTCTAGCAACTAAAACAGACCAAAATATATTTGATCTGTGACATTTTTACAAGCTATAGTTGACTTAAGATTTCTTTTAATGTTCATTTTCTTTTATTTTAAACTAAAAAGAGATGTCAGGTCCTATTTTCAGTTAATACCATTGAATTACAAGTGTCATTAAAATAGCAGGTAGGCTATGATTAAGGTTACCTCAGCACGACACACATTCACACTAGAGAGATACCTGATACAATTACAGCCCCATGCTGTTTCCACCCACCAGCAGGTTGGACATGTTTCATCACACAGTGTGATTGTGTTATTTATACAATGATCAGCATCGTCTTTCAGATCCATCAATGCTTGCTTATTAGATGTACATACACTCCCCCTCAAATGAAATGAGAGCATAGTAACTTAAATGAAAACTGACTTTTCTGATAATGTTAATGAGAAGAGCTAGTAACTGTGCTTTTTTTTTGTATATCTTGACCACGTGAATAAGCAATAATATTTTAAATGAATAGGCTTTTAAGTGTTTAATTTTGTGATAGTACAGTCAGTTAAACCACTTAACAACTGATTTATTTTTACAGTGCCAGAAAATCAAATATTATTCTGTATATTAAATATTAAATCTGTAGAAGACTTCAGCTGATTGTATTGTGTTAGCATCCACCATCGTGAGCTGATCAGGACTCTCAGAGAAGGCAGTTCTTGGGTTTGCTGTGCCAAAACCGTATATGCAATCAATCATTGACACTACTTCTGCTTTCCGAGAAAAATCTCAGTTGAGAATAATTCAGGTTCAGTCTGTCCTAAAAGAAAGAGGCCCACATTGTTCTGCTCCAACTGCTTTGTCTAGTTTTTTTCCTAAGAGATCATCATGCACAGGACAGCACTTTTCTGAGATGCTAGCGTTCTGCCATACAGGGACCAATACAGATGATGAAAATGACAGTAAGAGTTGCACACGAACATGTCATCAGTTTCTCTGGTTAGGCAATGTGGTCAGGCTCAAAATGTCTGCTTCTGAATGTTTGCAGGTTGGACAGTTTTAAATATTCATTGACAAACGAGAGTGGCATCATTATTTCTAAATAATTTAGGAAATTTAGAATCTTTCGGATGTTTTTTTGGCTACCGCTTGTGGAACCGTATTCGGCCAATAATTATCAGTTGTTCCGGCAAACATGAGGAAAAATGTCATAAGTTGCATTACGTCATGCATTGCACTAATAACTGAACTCTGTTGGATGGAAGCATGGATTTACAGAGGTGCTGGAAAAAAATCCCTGTGAAAAAGTACAAATCTGGCTTTTCAGTTTCTGCATGATTAGTCCACAAAAAAAATAAATGAATAAATAAATAACCCTACATTTGGTGAGTATTTAGTCTAAAATAATTACTGTGTCATGTTTTGGCCTATGTGTGGGTGTCTTTTGGTTTCCTGTTTTATTTTGTAGTTTTTATGTTTTGCCCTGTGTTTCTGTTTCAGCTTTACTTTCTGTTCATTAGTTCACCTGGGTTTGATTGGTCATTGGGTTCACCTGTGTCCTGTTTGAGTTCAGTTGTATTTATGTCCTTTGGTTTCTGTTCTGCTTGCTGATTATCATTGTTTTTGTCTGAGTTTGCTAGTCTAGTTCTGTTCAGGTAGTGACAATAAAGAGTTTTGCCTGCATCCCTGCTGCCTCCCCAGCCCCACGACACTAACATAGATTAGATTTTGTATTGGAAAACACAAAAGCACTCAGATTAAAGTGTACAAAAGTGGCATAAACACTCATATGCACAGAACCACACACAACTGCGTTGTAGCCAAATAACTCCTCGGGCCTAATAGTCAGGCTCTAATTAACATTTTCATAGCGATAATAGCCATTTATGCCTGACATATCACACAAACATTCATCGAAACACACTCACATATGCATGCTTATTGTCCAAAACTTCTGCCTTGTCTGGGCACTCGCCCAGCTGTCACCATCTTCATTTGTTTCTCTCTCTGTCTCCAACCTTTCCTCCCTTTTTGCTCCTCTTTTTCACAATTAATGATCCCTTTTTTAAATTTTAACTTTTTTTACTGTATTTAGTCATTACTTATCAATATTTCAACCATTTTATTCTTAATTTCACAGTTTTCTTTGCCATAAAGTGGTTTTCCTCACTTAATGACTCCCTATATGGGTTAGTGCTTACACTGCAGATTACCTGCATGATGTTGACAAAACAAACACCCCAGTTTGAAGTTCGAGGACTCAATCACGAAGCAACCTGGCCTGATAAAGACTCTACGGCAGATTCCGAATTTTTCAGTTTTCCAAAAGAAAAAGGGAGTTTGAATCATAAACACAAAATCAGCAGAAATTGGGGCATCTGCAGTGGCTAATCCACAGGAAAACTGTTTTTAGACACAGAGGGGGTGCAGATAATCATGGCTGGCACAGAAACACAAAAGCAGGGACAAAGTTGTGACAAGAAGGTCAAGAACCAGGTCAGTGTTGTACTAAAGTTAGAGATTACAAAAAAAACAAGAGAGTTGGACAAAAAAACATTAGTGTTTAATCTCTTGCTCTGTTAATAGTTGCCTTTTAAGTAATCTGTGCCTCCTATTGTGACTGCCTGACATTTAATCATATAAACACTGGTGCATGGTGTGTTAAATGTGCTGCATCAGACACACGGGACCCAACACCCTTTTTTTAATTAAATCGTGAATATCCAAGGAAACACTACCTCATACATTATTAACACACGTTAACAGATGTTGGAAAGTTTATGTGATATTCGTGATAGAAAAGTTTGCATCTTAGAATGCCAAACTAATTATTTTAGAAAAAAGCTTTGACTTTTGTGGTTCAACGCAGCATCTCTCATGAATTACAGCATATGTCCAGGTTGCAGCTCATTCACTTCAGCAAAGCAGGTTTTATCCTTGACTCCTTAGCAAAGACTGCACAGCATAAAGGAGGTGACAGCTCGGTGACACTGGGGCAGACTCAGAATGAAAAGTCGAGTTTTTTCTGTTTTTTTTTTTTCGTTTAAACAATACATGTGTCCATCTTTAAAAATATAATAATATTCCCAAACAGAGTTTTAGCAATATTATTGTTTCTCCACTGCCACGTCTGCCGCAGATCCTTCGTGTTAACACGGTAACGTCAACAATATTCAGTTTAGATATTGCATATACATAGATATCATAGAGAGGATGAACTGATTCAATTTTGAGTGATTTATTATTTTTAGGTTGGCCACCAGGGGGTGCTTGAACATGAAACCTGTTTTGGCTTTATCTCTGATACTATTCATGTGATTGACCTTAAATCAAGTCCAAATGAAAGGTCATGACCTGAAGATATGTTGCATAATGATGTTATACTTGACTGTTTCTATGTTTGTATATGTATTCGAGGGTTGGGGCATTGAAGATCGGGAGTATTTGGGGATGTACCCCTGGCCATCGCCTCTGACGACATCATTTTTATTTTGAAAGTGTCACACAGTTTGTGCCACATTTAACACAGAATAAATAACAAGACAGAAGATGTCTATTAATGACAAAACAAGCCTACATCCCAAGTGATTTAGTATATAGTTTTAACATCATTCTCCTTAACTGTCACTAATTGGTGAGAGACTGTGATGGACACATTAGGTAGAAACAGTTTGCCCTTTATAATGATGCTTCCAAATTTGACAGTAATGAAATATCTGCATTTCCTCTTCTACAAACATTAACTCATCTAACCTTTCCATTTACTTCTTATTCCTCTCTGGGTGCTGAGCATGCCTAATTTCCTGATTTCATTTTGGACAAAGCACTAGGTGATAATGAAGATTAACAATACAGCTTAATGATTTTCACTTTTTGCTGTTATTTATCAAACAAGGATAGAAATCATAGTTAAACACTGTATATGATTTCCTTCTTTATTACAATAAAAACTTAACCCATAAATATGCAAATTTCTTAAAGATATTTTTATGATGTAAAGTGCGATTGAAAAAATGCACTGCTTGATCTGTTTTAACTATATGTGTTGTGTGATTACTTTTAAAACATGCTCTTTGTACCTATTTCAGAGGGTATCTTTGGGGAGTGTTCTATTAATGATATTAATGATATATAATGATATTAATGATTAAGGATATTATTCTTTTCTATTTTTTGTTCAATTGTTTATTTATTTCAGACTGTAATATCTAAAATCTTTGCAAGTGATTTGTTGAAGCACCATGCAGATATATCCAATAAGATCAGAGGAACCAGACATTAATTAACGTCTTGCATGTGATACTTGTTTTCTCCTTCTAAAAAAAGTCGTCCATGTTCTTTGCTCTTTTGGTTGAGGAATACTTTCTGGTCCTTAACAACAGATTTAAGAACTGCAAATAAAAGTTACAGGGTTCTGACATTATTTTTTACAAAATAAATGAAAAAAAAAAAGATGTTCAATGGAAATACAGCAAACCCACTTTCCTGTTTGTTTGCCTCAAAGCAAATTATGTCAATTATGTCATGCAAATTCATCATCATCGAGTACGCTTTGTAACTAAATGCAAATATTTCATCAGCTGAATAAAAAAATAATCTTTGTATACACACGTAAAAGCTCAGGTACAGAAATACTTTCATGGCTGATCATTAACACGCACCAACATATACACACAAACGTAACTAGAACCAACTCCATGAACAACTCTTATCATGATATTATTATGGGTTTTTTTTTACTCAAATTTCATGGAAATCATTTGTTATACTCCAAATCACTTTAATTTATCCTCTTGTATTGTTTTGTACTTTGTCTTACAATCAGATTTTTCAAATGTTTTGGCAAAATTTTTGCATGTAAAGCCATAAAGGTTAACACAGGGCATCTGACTTACAGTCAGTTTTGGGATCAGATACATAAAATGTTGGATATATGTGTGAAAAAAAGCAGAAGTACTTAATTTAGCATCATCTCCAGAACTTTAAAACATATGTATATACATGAGCATGTATTTGATTTTCAGTTTCACCTTGTATGGATACAATAGGGTGATCCTTAAAGTCAAAATAAAAACAAATATACCCAGGCAAGGACACACAGGCAGCGCATGAGCATACTACTTAAACAGATCAGAACTTCAAACTCAGGCAAACAAAGCTTGGGTAACGCAGTACAAAAACATCATTTTGTTACTGATGACAAATGAAGATTTGGAAATGCCTTTTGCAGAGAAAGTGAAAAGTATGATTTTCTGTCTGCACAGAGCAAACAGATGTTCGGAAAATAGTTTTTTAAAATAAATTTTAAATGTTCAAAGAGTTCTACAAGCTGATCTCCTGTTTGGTTTTGGACTTTATTGCATTTCATGTGGCACATGGTGAGTTTCTGAATCACCATGTTGGACCCTAAACTTCCTTGCACGGCTTCCTGCATGGCATTTATGCAAACATTCACATAGGAGAAATGCAAAAATTGATAGCATAATGACTCTGGGCTGAATCTGGATCAAATCACTTGTCTGTTACTGGAGGGTATTTGTTAACTTCCTTTTACCAGTCACTTCTTCCGTTATCAATTTCCCTAATTAGCTAATTGGTAGGTATGTCGATAACTGTGGATTGTGTGCATTTTTACAGCCATTCAATTATTTGGTTTAAGTAAAGTGTGTGTTCTGTTTTTGGTGTTTGTGTGTCAGCATGTTGGTATCAGGTATAGATCATAGCCGGGGGAAATAGGTGATTAAATGATTGCTTTTAACTTAAAACGGTGCACTTTTCCAAAGGATGCACATTCACACATTATGTAATTATCCACAAACATTATTGCCTCACATTGTTTCTATAACCTTACAAGCAAAATGTCAAGAGTCCTATTACTCTACACTATGTAAAATAATATTTACTACTAATAAAAAAAAATCCTTCCATCCTGTGAAAGTAGCAACAATGTTGAGTTGCTGTTTTTTTCTATGTCCTCACAAATCACATTTTTTTTATTCATTATGTAGAAGCAGCAGAGGAAGCAGGAGAATTTTGTGCTCAGTGTCCTACTGTTTGGATTGTTAGACTGTGGTGAAAAGGTCACAGCGAGAACAAAGGAAGAGTCTGAGTTGTATATGTTCCAAGCAATTTCCCCCAAATGAGAAACCTGACAATTTAAGGGATGAACACAGACGTAGATAGAGCAGATATGCCTTGCTTTAGTTGTGTGTATGTGTGTGTTAATGTCTTTGTGCTTTCATTGTGTCAGTGCTTCCATTTTGATTAGAGACAAGTAAAAGAGAAAAACACTGATAGACTAATGGAGAAATATATAGAGACAGAAAGAGAAGTGCTTGCATGCATTTGTTGCAAATTTGAATTTAATTTGTACAGATGAGCAAAAAAAGCTTTATTTTTTCTTCCATTTTTCCACTATGTCAATGTGTGTATGTGGCGCTTTGATGGGTGGTCTCGCTCTAGTTGCTTCACTTGAAGTCTCACACACCTTATAAAGCACAAACATGCATGGATAAGCTTCACTGAGTGGGGGAGGCAGTTATAGACTTTATTTCTCTTTGCACCGTCGCACAAACATTTTTTTGTGAGCGCACCGCTGATGCACATACACACACTGACATCAGTTACCTCTCTCTTGCGCCCTCTGTCTTGCAGAGCCTCATGTTTTTTATGAGGACAGGTGTGTAGGGAAACACATCAACTCACAGAAAATGCATTCAGTCATATGTACAAATGCTCTACACACTAGAATTCACCACACACATCTCCTCGGAGCTTATCTCGGTGCAGTGTGGAGCAGCTTTTGAAGGCAGTAGGGAGTCGCTTGTTGACGAGCCACTTAATAATTCCCTTGGACAAGCATGAAATTCTTTCCTTTTCTCTCCCTATCTCTTTCTCTGTCTCCTTGACTCTTGTTCTAATAGTCCTCCTCCTACTGTGTTTTTATCTCATTTAAATTTTCTTTATTTTGCTAATTTTGTCCTGACTTGGGCTTATTTTTTCATTGTTTTCTCTATGTTTCACTAGACTTTCTTTTCTCTTGCAGCTCCATCTGATCCATCTTTGTATTCGATGGTAAACCCAAGCTGTTACCAACATTAAGGTTAATGAGGCACTTGGAATAGTTTAATAGTGGAGGTTGTCTGAAGCCATGTCCCGCTAGTAGTGGACATTTAAATGAGGCAGCTGTCATAGGTTAATGTCTGGTTGTCACCATTAGCACAGTGCAACAGCATAGCCCTATTCTGCTATTTTCCTAATTGCCAAGTTCTGTGTTAGTTTGAATTCTGCCTCTTTCTTTATACTCTAATTAAAACTCCACTCCTTTATTATGATTTTCTTCCATTATATCTTTTTTTATTCCATATTATATTCACTTTCAGTTTTTATGCTGAAAACAGCCCATCAAAGCATGCATATTAACTTAAATGTCCACCTATTTTGTATATCGCTTATTTCAGTTCAGGCTTGCAGAGAAGCTAAACACTTTACCAGCAAATAGCAGGTGAGAGGCAGAATACACCCTAGACATGTTACCAATCTATTACAGAGCTTAAATTAAACTGTTTAGTACAAACATGTTCAGATTATTTTTTATAAATTCTGGTCTTCTAGAAGAAACGCAGGCCTGCATATGGCTAGACAGATACTCTGCTCATACATGCATTCATCCTGTATCAGAGAAGTAATGTAGGTAATAATGCTATACAAGGTTTTGTTTTGTTTTTTTCTTTTTATTAATTTTTTCAAATTTTTCAAGCAAAATTATGTTTTCCGGCAAACTTGAGTGTCTGATTCTTATCACCTTCATATTCTCATTTCACTTCAAAGAGAAAGAATCTTTATGCAAATCAATTATTTTATTTCCATGTCTTCTTGTCCCTCACTGTCCTCTCTCTCTGTGCCTTTAATCATTTCACACATTAAATCCTGTTTGTCCTCTCTTCTGCTCCTCCTCCTCACCTCTCAGCTTCAACTTAAATACAAATCTACACTTTTTTTCTTTCTTTTTCCTGATTCCAGGCAAGACTGAGCAGTTGAAAAAGGAGAGCAGAAAACTGAGTTTCTGATTAAGAAAGTGAGAAAGCGAGAGATCTCATTAAGTAAAGGTTACACAGCGGTGTGTGTCGCAGAGAATGATGGGGCATCCGGCAGGTTGTCACTGGTCATATGTGTTTAAACTATTGAGCGTGTGTGTCAAGTGTGAGTATCTCTTCGTTTCTATTTTGTTGCGTGTGTTTCTCTTTTGTATCTCCTCTGTAAGTGTGTATCTGTGCCTTGACATGCTGTTCTACTTAATATGCACATTCTTGTGTGTTTGTGGGTACTCTTTCTGCTGTTTGAGCACAATTATGCAGATGTGTAAATTTAGTCACAGGGTGTATTGTAAGTGTGTTTTATGTACATTGCTCATATTTTTATCTCAGATCCAACAGGTTACAACAAAAAATGTTGAAATGTTACATATTAAGACATTTACGTGTGTAAGAAGCAATGAAGTGTGTATATTTTTTGCATGTGTGTATTGCTAAGGTATATGGGGACATGTCATTACATTATCATTTTTGACAGTGCTATAATTATCATGTCAAATATGTTACAGTGGTTGTATTGCAGATGTTTATACAGGCTTCCATGATGTAGTCATGCAGGGGGGTACTTTCTAACCTTGCCCCCTACAGTCACAGTTTGAACATCCATTAGTCACTTTCAATAGTGACTTGCATGGTAATTGTTAGAGCACATTGTTACTGTGCTAGTTTTGACTCTACTTAGCAGGGGAGACATTTATGAAAAATTTCAATAAGAAAAATGCCACTGTTTCAGGGGCTGAAGCATCATTGACAGTTCTGGGTGATCAATATCCGCAGTGGGGCTGATTAGTAAAGCCAGGTTACATCCTGAGCTTGTGGGGGGGGGAAATAAAACATAGGCTTTGAAGATTATAAGTGTAAATCAGGGGTCACCAACTCCGGTCCTCAAGAGCTACTACCCTGCAGGTTTTAGGGTTTCTCTGGTGCAACACATCTGAATCAGTTCAGTTTATTTATGACAAACCCCTTGAGCTGTAGAATCTTGTTTGCAATGGGGACAATTAAACACAAATACGTGCTTTACCCCAACAGAGTCCTCTGTTGGGGTAAAGGGCACCGCGCTGAAGTGGTTCAGGTCATATTTATCTGACAGAAGTTTTTTAGTCCAGCTGGGGCAGTTTTCTCAATGAAGGCCCCACTTCAATATGGGGTTCCTCAAGGATCAATTTTAGGCCCGGTTTTATTTTCTTTGTACCTGCTTCCTTTGGGGTCCATTTTTTTTAAAAAAAAAATATAATATCTGCTTCCACTGTTATGCAGATGACATCCAGGTCTATTTACCAATAAAACCTGGTGGAGCCCAGTGAGTGCAAAACTTGCAGAACTGTTTAAAAGAAGTCAACACTTGGATGAAACTGAATTTTCTGTGCTTAAATAATAATAAAATAGAGATTTGTAACCACCCTTTTATTAACAATCTTGAGGTCATCTTAGATAAAAATTTTAAGTTTGATGGTCAGGTGAGCGCAGTGGTCCGGTCTAATTTTTTTCATTTAAGGCTAATTAGTAAAATTAAGCCCTATCTCCCTCGCGATGCTCTTGAAAGAGTCATTCATGCTTTTATCTTTTCTAGACTTGATTACTGCAACTCTCTTTATTTAGGGTTAGACCAGTCTCTTCTTTACTGTCTCCAGCTGGTCCAAAATTCAGCTGCCCGTCTTTTAACGGGGACAAGACGGCGTGAACACATCACCCCTGTGTTGCGTTCTCTCTTAACATGGCCTGGCACCATCTTATCTTTCTGAGCTCTTACTTTGTCACCATCCACGTAGAGCGCTGAGATCTGCAGATCAGATGCTCTTGGTGGTTCCCAGGTCTCGAATGGTAACTCAGGGAGACAGAGCTTTTTCAGTAGCGGCTCCCAAACTTTGGAATCGTCTTTCTCTTCTTGTAAGGTCTGCCGGGACGCTAGATGGTTTTAAATCATTACTAAAAACATATCTTTTTACATTGGCTTTTAATACTGGAGATCAGAAACGGTAATCAGCTACCTCCTCCCAACTTTTTAACTTATTTCAATTATTTTTTATTTTATTAACACTATTTTTATGATTTTGTTTTGTTTTTATTTTTATATGTACTTGTACAGCACTTTGGTTCATTCTTTGAGTTTTAAAGTGCTTTATAAATAAAGTTTTGATTGATTGTTAATGCAGCAAACATAAAAAGTGTAATGCACAATACATGTTACAAAGAGCATACATTGAAGACAAACACTTAAAACAGGACAGTAATGGCATAGAATAGTCTTGTAGACAAAACCGTCTCCTCCTGCCCCTTGTATCATGTCACAAATGACAGAAGTTCTTGGTCAGTTACACACAAGGAAGGATGGGAAAATAAAAGACTAACTTAAAAAATAATAAGTCTCAATCAGGGGTCTACAACTTCGGTCCTTGAAAGCTACCAAACCTCCAGGTGTTAGTGTTTTCCTGGTACAACACACCTGATTCAAATGACAATTGGTTCTCCAACAACTTGTTCTTCTTCTGGATCTTCTTGTTAATGAGCAATTCATTTGGGTCAGGTGTGTCGCAGCAGGGAAACACTAAAACCTACAGGATGGTAGTTCTGGTGGACCAGAGTTGGAGACCCCTTTGTCAAAATTAATCTATCCTTTATTTGTGCTGGACGACATGGTAGATAAGATGAACAGCAGGCTACGCTCAAACTGCAGGCCTTAATGCTCAATTCGGATTTTTTTGTGAAATTCGATTTTTTTCAAGAATTCATTCACATTTCCAATTACATGCAACATGTATATGATCTCCTGTGCGCATCAAAAGCGACCCGCAGGTGCAGATGACACTTTGACATGAGTGACGTCATCGTGTTTACAAAAGTAAAGATGATTGTAACAGCAGAGCGCATTTTTCCATTTTAAAATTATTATCCAACTATACTCTGCGCATTTTCTGTGGTATCGTTTTAAGGAAATTGTAAAAGAGGAGAGGTAAATATCATTTTGTGAAGAATCGGCAGAAACATCTGCACGGAGAAACGTATGGATACAAAGTTGCAGCCAGGAGTGAGTGACAGCCCGGAGTGTGATGCAGCATTTTAAAGATAATGAGTTTGTAAATAATTTTCTAATCACGAGCAGAACTTTTATGTAAATTGTTGAGCTCCTCTCTAAAACACTGTATTAATGAAATACAGGTTGGATTAATGCGATCTGGCTGTTCAGACTGAAGTCGCATTGTAAAAGATCCAATACATATCGGATTTAGGACAACATATCCAAGTGGCCTGGATTGCATTTGAAAAGATCGGATCGTTCAGACTGTCATTAAAAGATCGGATAGAGGTTGCATTGGGGCAAAAAAAAAATCAGATTTTGGTCGATTCAGCCTGCAGTTTGAACGTAGCCTTAGATGTACCCACATCCCCAAAAACCTCACCATAAACTGCTTTAACGATTACAGACACATTGCCCTGACGTCTGTAATCATGAAGCGTCTGGAGTGTTCGGTCTCACAACACATCAGTCACCGCCTCCCCCTTCTTTTGATCTTTACCAGTTTGCCTACAGGGCAAACCAGTCCACAGAAGACGCGATTGCCCTTATACTGCACACATTGCAACATCTGGAGAACATGGGGAGCTATGAGAGTGCTCTTCTTAGACTTCAGCTCTGCTTTCAATACAATCATCCCAGACATCCATAACAATAAACTGCTGAAACTCAATATCCTCCTGTTCACCTGTGACTGGATCAACCACTTCTTGTCAAAACGTCTGTGAAACTCTGCCCCCTTCCACTTCTCCTTCAGCACAAGTACACCACAAGGCTGCATACTGAGCCCCCTACTGTACGCCCTGTACACTCATGGCTCTCGCTCAACCATCCCACCAATAACATAATTAAATATGCAGATGACACCACTGTGGTGGGACTTATTTACAATGGATATGAGAGCATGTAGGGACGAGGTGGAGATGCTGTCCACCTGGTGTGCACAAACTAAGCCTGAATATAAAAAATAATTGATCCTGGACTTCAGAAAGCACAGACAGCCTCACACCCTTCTCCTTATAAATTGTGTACATGTGGAAGCTGTCCCCACCTTTAAGTTTGTGGGCATGCACTTCTCTGCCGACCACTCCTGGACCCCCAACATCAAGGCCCTGGTGAAGAAGGCTTAACAGCGGCTCCACTGTCTGTGCATCCTCAGGAAGAATAATCTAGACCAGAAATTGCTGCTGGCCTTCTATCACTCGTCAGTGGAGAGTGTGCTCACATACTGTCCGTGGGTGTGGTATGCAGGTAGTACCGCAGAGGGTCAGAAGGCGGTACAGAACGTAATGAAAATTACCCAGAAGATCATTGGCTGCCCTCTTCCCACCCTGTAACACCTTTCCACATCCTGCTTCATAGGAAAATAAAGATCATTACTGGTGACCCCACACAACCCGCTCACTCACTGTTCCACATGCAATAGGTTGATCAAGTCTCACTCCAGCAGACTCACAAACAGCTGCTTCCCGCGGACAATTCACACAGCAAACACCTGTGGACTCACATGAAAATATTGAAATTGTAGTGCAAACAGTTTTTTTTAGCTTAACTTAATCTTTTTAAACCTTTTATAAAGTTTTTAAAACCTCATTGTTTTTAAGCTGTACTTTGCCAATTTGATATTTATTTTATTTTTTATTTATTTTACCACTTTGCACTTGTGGTGCAAAGTGGTAACTTGTGCAATTTAGTTACTTGAGTGTATTGACAATAAAGTATATTCTATTCTATTCTATTCTATTCTATTCTATTCTATTCTATTCTATTCTATTCTATTCTATTCTATTCTAT
>JBAMHX010000013.1:6019788-6036187 GCA_037177515.1 Pseudomugil tenellus
TGGCTGATTGGAAATTAAGTGTTAATGAGCAGTTGGGCAGGTGTACCTAATAAAGTGGCCGGTGAGTGTATATCCTGGTGTTACACATAATAATTGGTTAGTTGAATGACTGGAGAATTGGTAGTTATTTTGTACTGCATATCCTATAATATTTTGTTCCACAGATTCAGCAGCAAGTCAGTAACCCTAATCTTTCACTGGTTCACATGTCATCACATTTGTTTTTGCTCAGGTTTTAATTCACACATTAAAACCCAAAATGACACGAAGAGATATAAAAAGTGGAACTAAACCTGACAGGTGAGAAGAGAAGATAGTGTAAGATGATTAAAAATAATAAAGGTGAAAATAGATAGTAATAATGTTGCTTTATAAATGAAGGTAATAGAAAGGAAAAGATGCACAAATAGCATTGCTTGCACCTTTAAGTTAGATAGGGCAAATAATGGCATGACATCATGTGCAAACCTTATATTTATTTAAAGATATTTATTTACAGCATTTATTACTGAATTTAGAATCTGTTAGAATAAGTTGGATTGTGTTTCTATCCTCAATTTAGGAAATAAATGATCAGTCCAGCGATATCTTGCTTTGACAATTTTCCAGTTCAGTTAGAGGTTACAGGAAACAGAACAGCACAGATCTGTGTTCGCCTTCTAAACCATGTCTTCCAGCTCCTCTTGGGGGAGCCTGAGGCTGTCTCAAGCTGGCTGGGATGTATAATCTCTCCTGGGCTTGCCCTGGGGGTCTTCTCCAAGATGGATCTGACCTGAATATCTCCGCAGGGAAGAAATCTGGAGGAATCCTCATCAAATGTCTTGTTTAGTTCCTAAATTGGTTAAGTCTGCAGCCAGCTCTGTCTTAGTCCTCTTACATAATGCTGTTTTTCTCATTGCAGCCTATTTCAAAGTTAAGCAAAAAAAGCACAAAGATAGAAGGAAACAAATTAAGAGTAAACGAGAGAGATAAAGATTGGGATAGTCTGAATCAGCAGCAGTATTGCTGCATTTCCTCCGGCATTCTTGTTAGCAGCCTCCAGTGCAGGGCTATTAACACTGTAAAGGCCAAGCTATTGAACTGCTTTCACAGAGGTCGGGCATTTGGCCTTTCCGCCATTTCACCACTAATGCTTACATCCACTTAAGGCCTCCCTCACTAAATGTTATGAAACCATGTAGTGTAAAATTGAGCAGACAAAAGCTGGCACAGTACAAGCAGGTAATAACCAGGCTGATTAGAACCATGTAGGACAAATAGGCTGGGCAGAGTCAACTTGCAGTGCCATACCAGTCTTTACTGGGATGAACTCAAAGCCAAGAGGGAATATTTATTTTCTCATTTTGATGTTCAAACAAAAAAACAAAAAAAAAGAGTCATTTTTGAGAGATGATATTTTATGTAAAATTACTAAATTCAGCTGAATAAAGGATTATATCCACTTAAATTACCGGACTAATATCCAACATGACCTGTCCAGGGTGTTCCCCGCCTCTCTCTCTATGTCAGCTAGGATTGGCTCCAACACCATTATGTAACACTTCTTTCTTTTGAACATGTAGCTTCCATCCCTGTTTTATTTGCTGTCTATATGTATACTTTTTTAAACTCACTTCTCATTTCATAGAAGATTTTGTTCCAATCTGATCTGGAACAACTGTCCGCATTCAGAAAACTAAAAAGTTCTACTAAAACTAAAACTATTTTTATTGAAAGGAAACAAAGATTTAGCCTCTTTTTAATTGTACATTTTTTTACTTCTACTTTTTAGGGCATTCAAATGTGTAAAGAATTAGGGAATTGCCTCTGTTCTTATTTTGTGAAAAAAAAACAACAATCTATCCATCAATAATAACTCCTCTGTACCCAAGGTTTGGTAGCTGTGGAAACAGGCTAGGCTATGTGGTGTTTCCCTATGATTTCTAATTCTCCCTTAAGGAACCTTAGGGCGTTCCCAGGCTAAATGAGATATGTAATTCCTCCAGTGACTTCTTGGTCTACCCTGGGGCTTCTCTCTGTAGAGCATGCCTCGAAATCCTCAAAAGGAAGGTGCCCTAGAGAAACCCCAATCAAATTAACTTCCTCAGGTGACTGTCCTTGACACAATGAAGCTTCTACTCTACCTGAGCCCTTCTCTAAGTGTTAGAATGTAAATCTACTTGTAAATCAAAGGCTTTTCTTTCCGGTTCAGCTCCATCTTCATCAACCTGCTGGGTGGTCAATAGTAATCTCATTCTCAATTCCCCCTTTCTTATGAACATAATCTCAAGACAAATGAAGTCTCTAGCCACAATTTTTCAAGCTGCACACCTTTCTCTCTTTTCACCTCCAGCAAAATTCATTCTATCCTGTCCACGGATGTTGCAATCAGAGATACTCTGGTGGGGTCAAACATCCTCTGAAAACACAATTTTCACTTTGGCTGTTGAAGTAAAGGGTAGCTTTAGGTCTTTTTTTTCAGGGCGAATGCATGACTACTACTGCAGTAAGATTTGAAGTTTTCTTTAAACATATTTTTAACTGTGAACTAAAAAAAAGAAAGATAATTTCTAAAAACATGTGCAGGGACTTGGGTGAATTCACCCCCCTCACACAAATACATATCCATACACACATACATACACACATGCGCATACCTAGGCCACAAAAGGACCATACAAATAGACATATTGGGGCCAATGTTGACTTATATCCCTATGCTAATAAGCATACTAATTCACATAGGGCCTGGGAACTTTCCAGGAAAAAAAGACCAACGTTACACCCAACACACACAGGCACAAACACAAAGCCCTTCTCTGCCTTTTCCTAAAGCCCTGAAGACCTCTCTGACAAAAACGGGAGAGTCAAAGTGAGAAAGTTTTCTTAGTAAGAACAGATTTTATAAGCTACTTTCCACTGTGGCAGTGAGTTTTGTTAATATGGTTAAAATGAATGTTATGTTTACTGCGCATTCTGTTGTTATTTTCCCTTTGTTAACCATTCTAAAAATTGTGCATACAACTAAACTACCTTTTTATCACTCATGAAAACTTCCGGCCATTACTAGTCTGTTCTCTGAAGAACAATGATATTAAATGCAAAGTTCAGATGTCAAATCCTCTGTCTCCTGTAAATGAGGGTGACAGATGGTTCAGAAAACATCAAACTGTTGAGGCCTGTGTTCTAATTCTGTCATTCTGTGACAGCTATGTCTCCAAGTGATATGTCTCTCTGTTTTCCTACCTTTTATTGCTGTAGTTACCACCCTGTGGCTGTGTTGATCCTTGAATTTTCTTTACCTTTTCTAACATGTCCTTTTAAATAATAAATAATTAGTCCGTTCTTTTTGATTCTTTCTTCATCTCCCTTTCTAGCTGTTGCTCTTTATCTTACAATTATACATTTCTATTGTCAAGAGAAGCAGACTGCAAATGGCCATTAGAGAATACATCATTGGCACTTTCACTAATTCAAAATGACAGGCCCAGAGATAAGACACTAACTTCCAAGCCTGTTCACCTTTCAGACAATTTCTACATCTGTTGTATATTATCCAAGCCGTTGCAGAATAATGTATGGGGATGTAGTGTGATAATAATTTCACTCAACTGTTTGCATCTAGAAAAATAAAACATAAAGCATTGTGACTAAATGAGAACCATATGAAACCATGTGAAGAGGCATCTGACCTGGTGTGGGTTTTCTTAAATGACAGCAAGTGGGACGTCAATCCTATCACAGAGTTGGTTAGTTTCTCCCTCAGGGCCCACCTCTGTCTACTGAGTGGGCCCTGATTGGATGATATGATTCCTAAAGTCAGATGGATTGGATTGCTAGAGGCAGAGAACAGTTGAAATGCTAGAAAAGGAAGGGGGGTCTGTGAAACATACAGAGAAAAAGATTGGAAAGTGAAACCTAAGAGTGAGACAAGGTATTGCTGTGGAAAAATATACATCTGAAAAAGACTTATAGAGAAAAAATGACAGAGGAGGCAGTATCAGTAAATTCAGACAGATCACTTAGCCTGAAGTCAAATGAATATGAATTTAAATAAATGACTTGGCCTAGGGAAATCTTCGGTAAATGGTGTGAGTGGGTGGTTGATTTTTGGGACTCCTAGGCAGATTTTAAGGAATGTGAGAAGGTGTAATAAACTAGAAGCTCATTCTGTTGGCTGTGTGTAACTGTATGTACCGCAAACCAGAAAACATCCGGAAGTTTTTCAGTTTGGCTATTTCTAACTTTTTCCCTCTGCTCTGGTTATTATCATTCAGCTCACGTTAAGGCTTGAAATTGGTGTGGTGAAATAAACTTTGGAGTGGAAAGTTCTGGCATTTTATAATTTGCTCTAAAAGTGTTGCTTACTGTGACTTATCAAAGCAATATTCATCTTTTCCAACCAATTCCACATCTGCAGATACTAGTCTCAGCTCTGTATTAGCTTATGTGCGTTTACTAATGTAAACATAAGACGTCTATGCTATGTCAAAATGCCTGAAAATGACAATTACACTGCGAGTCAATTTCATATACATAGTTCTTTATGCAGCTGTGCTGCTTGTGGGTGTTACCTTTGATTAAGATGCATGCCCCCAATGAAGACTACTGTATAAAATAGTGAGTCCACCAGTGATAAATCAGTAAGTGTGGGCACTATGCTTTAAAGTTTAAATCTGCTGTTGGAGGGTCATTAGCTGGGTTATGGAAAAAACAGAAGAACTGTATTTTGACGATGCAACAGTAATGGAATAAAAAGGTCCATGACAGAAATAGTTCATATAATATTCTAAACATTTTCTATTGGTATATAATCACTTTACTAACAAAACGGCTACATTTTCTACTTAAAATGAGTAATTTATTAAAGATAAAAATATTGCAAAAGCAGCTGAACAGACTAAAGTGCTAAATCCTGAATACAAAAAGTATAATTAACAATTAATAATTATATATTTAATTATATTAAGTTCAAAATACTTTTTCTGTAGGTGTTATTATTAGTTAGGTATTTTTGTTATCATTTTTTTATTGTTATGTTTTGTATTTTGTTGAATACTGTGTGTATTGTATATGAAGTTTGGAAATAGGTCCCCAGAAAGGATACTGGCAGTTTGCTGGAGCTAAATGGGCTTCTAATATAAATAAATAAAATACATTTATATCTACTTGCTGTTTGTTCTTATTATAAACTGTTTATAAAAGATGGACAGAGCCTCCCAATAGGTCTCTGAAGTGAAAAAGTGAAGTTAGGGGATGGGTGCTTGTTGTCTATCATCTCTGAGCTTCCTGTAGCTAAGAGCTAAATATTGTAGAAAAATATTGTACAGAAATAAATGAGAGAAATATACATGAAAACAAAGTAGTTAGTAAAAACATAAAACTTACTATCTGTATTCAAAATCAGCAACATAACATATGTCTTTTGAATCAAGTTTACATGATACACAGATGTATGTTTTTGAAGTTAAAGCTTAGTGGCAAGAGATAATAATCCAATGTAACATAAGCCTCAGTTTTTCTGAGGTTAACATCACTCCTTTCAAGGTCTGACACTGAAAAAATAAGCAATAACTCTTCCAGAGGTGGCCTCACTTCAGTAGCAGGTATTTTACAAGTGCTCACTAAGCAGAACCCTTCCAGAAGCTGCATACTCATGCTCATCGTATTGAGACATGACCATCAATTAACCTTGACACAACAGGCAAAATAAACCAAGTCATTTTCTTTGAAAGATGCCTGAAGTCTTTGGGTCAGACGTTCCTGCATGCATAATGGAGCATTTTTACTGTGGCAAATACGTTAAGTCATAAGACATTTATTTTCAGTGTATTTAGGTGTGTACTACCTACCTACCTACCTATACTGGAATAATGGCTTCAACAAGAAAGAAAAGGCTGTAAAAAGATCACACTTTCTGAACATGTGAGACCAATCAGACACTTTTTTATAAAAAAAATGAATAAACATGTATATATATATATATATATATATATACTGTTTTGTAACACTGAAACTCTATTGAGAGGCTGCCAAGGTTTTGTAGTTGTTCTTTTGTTCTGTTTGTTTGTTATTGTTGCTTTTGGTATCTGATGAAAGTAAAAAACAGTCTTTAAACATGTCCTAACTACTGAAAGCTACACTTTCGCTTTGTCTGTGTGACTTTTTTTCTTCATGTTTCTCCGCTCTCCTTTTATCGCTCTGCCACTTCATTTTTTTCTTGCTTTTCTCTCTCTCTTACTCCTGCTCCACAATATCTGAGTTGATTTTTTCTTAGAAGCAAATACATGAAATCCATTCTTCAGTGTCCTTAAACCTCCAACTCAGCTGTTTGCTTGTGAAAACATGATGCACTTGTTGGAAGCTTGTATCTTTGTGATTGTGGTTAGCATTGTTGTGGTTAGCATATGTGATAACATCCATCCATTTTACAACCACAACAATGGTTAACCAGAAAATAATTAATATTTTAATAAGATAAATTGATATTAAAAATATGCAACCTCTACCCCACATTTTACTGAAATTATTAATGATTAAAAATTAGATGTTAGGATAACTCTGCAATATTTTCAGAAATGTCAGTCTGTCTAAATCTGTTGATTTTCGTAATTTAAAGTATTTTTTTGTATTTATTTCTGCCAGTGCTGCTGATATGCATGGCAATATAAAGCATCAATCAAAACATTTCAAAGTCTTTGCCTCTGAATCGCGTGATTATTTTAATCAATAATTGAGATCATTTTAAGATATTTTGAGCAGATTTCATGGACACATTCTGCTCAAATCACATCACAGAACAATGCACTCCCAACTACCCAGCTTAGCACAAGTGATTAAAAAATTCACTAAGTATATAATGTGAAATCACAAAGAGAAGCTGCAAACAATGGACAATGATGACAGAAAAAAAGCTTGAAAAACAGGTCAAAGTATTAGGTGGGTGCTGGTGGTGATCTTTGACCTTGTCTCCATGGTTCTGAACAAAACAAATCCACTTGACGGCCCATTGACCAGGATTTCTCCTCTAACTTTGACTTTCACTGTGGTGTTGACTCTGTTAGAAGTGAATTAGTGTTGTATAACTTCACAAAGAACATGTACATAAAGTCCTATAACAATTCCTGAACAAGCTCTCCACTTTTTATTTGAGCAAGTTATTGTCTCTTAACAGCAGCATTACTGTTGCATTTCAACTTTGCTTATCACTAAATTAATGCATTTTTTCAAATCATTAATTTTTTATTTAGAGAAGGTGGTAAACTTTCTGCTCATTCTGGCATCAAGGAATGTCATGTATCCAAACTGAAGGTGGAAGAATTAGTTATCTATGTGTGAGATACACAGCTAGATGGCACAGTGAAGTTGGTTCATCTGAGGCTCATTCATTGTATAAGACCTGTTTGTAACATTATAATAATTTGGGGTAGCGTTAATCTTTGCTTTCTTTATGTATTCAGTCTCATAGGGTCATTTATCCCAGACTTTAGCCTAAAATTATCCTAATGAAAAACATCAGTAATGTGTGGCAGCCTAAGTCCACATATCACTAAGCCATAGTTTTCCTTTTCTAGTTTTTTTTTAAACTTATATGAAAAATATGCTCCGTATTTCCATCCAAATGTTAAAATTTGTCTTAGTTTGCCTTCAAACTCTGAACTATTCCCCATGTGACCTTGAAGCTAAGACAGTAACTATGACCTATACCTTTAATGCTATTAGGAACTATACCTTTTGTGTGATTTGTTTGAAATGGTCGTCACAGGTGCTGGAGTTCAGGATATCTGCACTTGCAACATCAAAAGTTATCTTACGATTTGAAGAATAATAGTACCAAAGCAGGTAAATTGGAGCACATGTTCATGTCTGATGAGGCACACTTGATCTCACTGTTGCCAGGAATCACAGCAACATTGTGGATTATTCCACTTGTGTTTGTTGCAGTAGAAAATGAAATGACCGAACTGGATTGCAATCTGGAATAGTGCCAAACGAAAAATAAAGTGAAATAAAAAGTTATTTGTTAATACAATGGAAGGAAAAAACATATTTTTTTTCTATTTGAGTTTTGTAAATACAGTAAATATTTTCTTTTGCTGAACAGTTTAATCATTTATGCGCCGAAGTCAGACAGGGTAAACGGACATCTAGTGTCTGATGAATTTCTTAAATTGACAGCATCTTCAAAACACATTTTTCATACTGCCACTTCTACTAACATGTCTCCAGCTGTGTGTATGTTTGTATTGTGCAAGTGTGTCTGCCAGTAGTCATATTCAATTCACACTGAGCATTGCCATCCCTACATCATATCTCTGGCAGTTCGTTTTAGTTTTTTTGGCTCGTTGTTGCATAACTATGTGCCATGGACACAACACACACACATGCAAGCACACACAAACACAAAGGAATGGGTTATAACAGCTCAGCTGTACCCAAATTTGACATGTTTTTAATACATTTCTAGCCTCTACGGCAGAACAGGAACAAGTTGTGATCTTAGTTAAGTTTACATAGTAAACATGGTAGCTGATGCAGATCATCTCTAGCATGAATTTGAAATTGTATTGTCTTTTGATGAATGTCCTGTTAGGCCTTATGCATGTTTTTGGACGTTATGGAGGAAATATTACACTCAGTATTTTATTCTACATCATTTAGAAGATGCTTTTATCACTTAACCCAGTGCTTCTCAATTCCTCAGACCCCCTTCCCTGCATGTTCCTTCTCCAACAAAGCTGAGCCAGATTCATAAACATGCCCATCATATTCTTTGCAGCTTGTTAATGAGCCAGTCATGTAATTCAGGTGATTTAAAAAAGGGTTGTCTCTAAAACATACAGGGCTGGACCAGAATTGAGAAGCACTGAATTAACCTAATATGTATGTCTTTTGGTTGGGAAGAAGAACCAACGTAAACATGCAAAGGCCACAGAAAGATTACTGTTCAAAACTCCCCCCACCTGAGGCTCAAACCAACGACCTCCTTTCTGTGAGGCCATCGTACTAACCCCTACCCCACTCAATTTCAATTGAGTTGTTTAAATCACTTACATTAAACTAGAATAGCATTCATAGAGTGCAGATCTCTGCCTATCCCCCTTTTCTTATAGAAGCTCATGTCGTGTATTTATTTTTCAAGCAATCTGGGCATTTTCATTGATATATATTTCATGTACACATTGTATATTTCATGTACACATATGTTGAAAATGGCCCAACTCGCAATGAGATCATTTAAAAAATTCCTGGATCTAGACAGTGATCCGGATTACCCCCAAAATGTATTCACTTTTTCTACTTTCCATTTTGGATATATCCTGAAAATTTCATGAAAAGTTTGCAAGTTATATTGTCCATGAACAGACAGACAGACAAACAAACG
This sequence comes from Pseudomugil tenellus, assembly GCA_037177515.1. Classification (NCBI taxonomy): domain Eukaryota; kingdom Metazoa; phylum Chordata; class Actinopteri; order Atheriniformes; family Pseudomugilidae; genus Pseudomugil; species Pseudomugil tenellus. Next base: position 6,029,153 of record JBAMHX010000013.1, read on the forward strand.
GGCAAACTCTCGCACAAACATTACCTCCTTAGCAGATATGCTGTAGTTTTGTTTAAGGATCTGGACTAACTGCTGGGATAGGCTTCAGCTACCTGCAACCATGAATTGGATGAAGTGGTTTGGAAAATAGATGAATGGAAGGACTTGGAACTATAATAAAAAGAATATGAACTAGAAACATGAGCCTTCTGTGCCTTATAAAAAATGCATGTCCTCAGATATGCAAATGTTTGGTCTATACACCTCTCGCAGGTCAAATTAAATTAGTAATTTACAAACACTTTTGTTTTCTCCCCTATAGGTGCAAACATGTCTTCAGATTTTTAACAAAATGGTCTCCTCTTTAGGTTGGATGCTGAGGCAATTCAGCAGACCTGTGGTGGAAATAACAGACGTGAGCAACAGTCACAGTGTTTTGCTCTCCCCTCGCCAGCAGTATGAAACTTTCATTGGAAATCAGACCCTACCACAGTAACTGTGCAGTTTTCACACTAATTTACACCTGGAAAATAAAAATGATTTGGAGAAATAGTTTGAGGCACCAACAGTCCAACGTCCCTTTGATGTTAACAAGCGGTAAATCAGGTTTCAGAGAGAGAGGAAGATGAAGAGGGAGGCTGTGCAATGAGGAGGGGAGGGAGAGGTCGAGACAAAAGTAAGGGAAAGGGTCAGGAGAGGAAAACGGCGGATTTTGGGGAGATATAAAAAAAATAAGCGGAGAAGGGAGAAATGAGGGGAAAAAAGCAAGAAGAGGGGATGGGCACTTTTTCCTTTTATGTTTAGGAAGCAAAGAGATGAATGTCAAATTGAAAGAAATTAAAAGGTGAGAGCAGATAGAGAAGGAATGGTTTGGCTCTGATGTACAAAATGTTAACTTCTTTTGAGATCAAAGAGTTTTGTAAAGAAGCCAGACAAAATGTTACACTACAACAAATGATTGTGGTGTGTGTGCTTACCAGCTAAAGGAGAAGTCAGTTCCAGTCTAATCTCACTGAAATTAGTGAAGTAACAACAAAAACACAGCAATATGTAGTCAATGCGCAACATAAGTTGGTGCAAATTATGTGGTGGCACCAAAGAAAACAACAAAATTCTAATGTCATGAACAGTGAAAAACAAAGACAGTTAAACACAGCCGTGCTTTCAGAGATAAGGACAGAAGTTCAACTCAAGCTTTTCTTTCCTGCAGGTTCTGCATGTGAACCCTTAGTTTGTGCTTTTTCAGCACAAATAACGGTTTAACAACTTTAACAAGCTGTGAGGAATATGGCAAAATGCAACAATGTTGCTGTAATTAAGACAAGTCACACACAAAAGACCAGATCTATTAAGAAAATTGATAATAAGACACATGACTTCCATTTGTCTAACTACACATAAAGCTCCAAAAATGTTAACTTTTTACTTCATCCATAATAACATGGAAATCAACTGTGTTTTTAATTGAATCTTAATTAAATATGTTATATATTCAATCTTTTTTAATGTGTAGAATAATTATTTTTCATCAAGAATATCAAACTGACTTAAAATATATCCACATTTTCAAACCAAATTTGTGTTTTTTATGGTAAAACAATGCATAGGTTTAAGATTTTAATTTTTTTAAATCTGATTTTGTTTAGTCTTGTTCTGCTTATCCTTTAATTTATTTATTTTTTACTGATATCACACAGCTTCTTTGGGGGCAGATCTGACAGTTCACCAAGATTCATAACTATCTTCAGCTAAAGATTACTGCAAACTCTGTATTATCATTTAAATTGGCTATTGAAATATCAACATATAAATTTACTCACTGGTTTTCAGATGCCAGATGATGGGTTTTTTTTATTTCCTTTCAGTTTTTGACAATCTGACCTTTACTCGACATCAATCAAGTGCTTTGAGTTTAGTTACAATTCCAGGCATCTGCATGGATTTAATAGTTCTCTATGATGACATTTTAGATTTATTTCAGTCTAATTTTATTGTTTGGGTTATCATCAGAAGAAGAATTTGAAATGATAGCAGTTTTCAATGGGGAAATTATCCAAACCGCTGAATATATACTATTTCATTTTTTTTACCATGGTGAGTTTGTTCTATAATGCTGGAAATTCCGATTTAACTAAGTCCACTTTACTACAACCATGAATGAATTCTATGTAGATATCATAGATGTCTCAAAATAGGTCCTGCTTTCCCAGATATAAGCCAAAAACACTCTCCTTGTTAATATTTCATATTATACTTTCCTCAACAGAAACAGAGATTCTGTTTCCATCAATGAAAATAGTACTATATCTATTGTTATATACTGTACCCATGACTCTATTATCATTTATTTACATTAAGTGTGTGTATATGTTGACATATACAAACACAGGCAAGCAAGATGATGTTTTGCACAGAAACTATGAACTGGATCTTGTTTTGAAAGACATGGATCACATGACATTAGCACTTGGAGTCAGATTTCTGATTTGATGAATGTGTCAAATATGTTGTCACTGACATGTTTAAAAAGGAAATATTTGCTCTGTTTCTCCCAAGAAAAAATATATATACATATAGGCCATTTTTTATGTCATGAAATCAGAACAAATTGCTCATTTTAAAGCAATTCTTTGTAGTTTATAACTAATAGTTAAATTTTTCTAAATACTAGAGACAAACATTGGTGTGACTGCCTTCAATAGATAAAGTTGTAATTCTTTTGAGGTCTTTAGATCACATGCTGATAAAACTCATACCTCAGCATGTGTAAAACCTCTACCTCTAAGAGTTTAAAGATTGTAGAAATCGCAATTTGTGTCCACGCAGCTGTCCTTGAAAAACAGTGGTGGTTAGGGTTAGTTAATAACCAAAATTGTGACATGAGTGGATGGAGAAAAGGCAAGGGACGTTTATTTGGATAGTACCTTTCATGTACATAACAGTTCAAAGTGCTTTACATAAAAACACTAAATGCATTGCAGATGTTGAAATAGAAATAAAAAGAGAATAAAAACATAGCAATAATAAAATAATAAAGTAACTTCAAATAATTAAGAACATTAAAAAGTTACTGTGTGGATTTTATTTAAAGCTGGAAGAGAAAAGAAAAGTTTATAACCTGGATTTAAAAGTTTCCACATTTGGTGAAAGTTTTGTCTCTGGTAGTAATTTGTTCCACTTGTTTGCAGCATAACAGCTAAATGCTGCTTCTCCATGTTTAGTCTGGATTCTGGTCTGGACTAGTTGAGCTGAGTCAACCTGATTTATAAACAATCTGCAGGGTTTTAAAATCTATCCTGTTACTAACTGGAAACCAGTGTAAAAATGTAAAACTGGTGTGATGTGTTCAGATTTCTTAGTTCTAGTTAAAGTTCTAGCAGTAGCATTCTGGATGATTTGCAGATGTTTTATGCTCTTTTTGGGAAGTTCAGTTAAAAGGCCATTACAGTAATAAGGTCTACTGGAGATGAATGCATGAATGAATTTCTCCAGAGGCCTGTACTATGAAATGTGATTAACTCAGCCCGCACTTAACTCTGTTCTCTGGATTGACTGAGCTAAACATTGAGGAATTGGAATAAGATGTACTACGAAGCTGGCTATCAACTTACTAACTCAACCCAGACCTTTCCACTTAAGATGAGTGCACTTTCGCATAAAAGAGATGGTGCTCACAGGTTCTGACCAATTGCAAACATGGACAAACCCACAGCAGCATATTTTAACATGGAGGAGCAGACTATCATTCTCCACAAATACGAAGAATTTAAAAATGATAAGCAATATAAGGTAAGCAAAAGTAACACTCTTGCTGCAGCAAAAGCAGGAATGAATACTGGCAGAAAATAGCGACCCCATTAATGGGGAAGTTCGCCATGTAAGTCAATATTAATTAATGGGACAATATAAACTGGCAGCACTCACTGTATTACAGTACAAAAATCTATGGAAATGCTTTACCTACGTCATATATCCCAGTTCTTTAAATGATCTGCATCCATGTGAGCGTGTTATATTTATCAATCCATCATGACTGCACAGATAGTTGTTCCATAACTCAATGTACTGTATTTTAGTCATGTGTGGAAACAATTGTGCTATCCACCATTATAAAACTCCATTTTAGATGCGACCCAAGTGGAGCTAAAAAATATGGGAGCAAGTAATGATCATATATAAAAACATAATTCAAACCTGTCAGTGACAATAAGGCTTCATTACTGCATCTGCTGTGGATGAAACCTTGGTAATGCAGTGCGCACTGTCTGTGGAACAGTAAGCACATGACTACAATGTGCTTGCTACAAATGCCCTACAGCTGACATGTATCTCATCCCATCTGATGTAAATCTGGACCTTTGGTACAGCATGTGATATGTAAAGTCTAACCTGTTGGATCTGTTTCCTGAAGCCTCTTTTTCTCCTAAGCACTAATTTCACTATCCATGCTGTAATGTCATCAGTATCCTCTTAAAAATGAGCATGACATTTTTTATGAGATCTGATTGGTCAGGAGGTGATTTTATTTACTCACTGGTTTCTTGTCCCGGAACATAACCTGCTCCGGAGCAGGTTAGCCATTCAACATGTGTTGTTGCGGTGATTCAGCTCGATCAAAAGTAGGCCAACTTCGTAGTACAGAAAATCTAGAAGTAATTCCCGAAGTCATACCTAATGAAAATCCAGCTTCACCGTACAAGCCTCTGGTCTTTCTGGGAGCATAAGCCTTCAATTCTGTTGATGTTTCTGATGGTAAAAAACTTCTTAATCACAGCTTTGATGTGGCTGCCGAAAGTCAGATCTGAGTCTATCAGCACTCCAAGGTTACAGACTTGATTGGTCGTTTGAAGAGTGCGAGTTTTGAGGTGTTTACTGATGCTGGCCCTCTTCTGTTTGCTACAGAAAAGAATTAGTTCAGTTTTATCTTCATTTAATTGGAGAAAATTTTCTCTCATCAAGGTGTTAATTTGCTCCAAACAGTGACAGGGTAGTTATTTGGTCTGCAATTGTCTGGTGACAAAGACGCATAAAGTTGTGTATTGTCAGTATAACTATGATAATCGATTTTAAAGTTCTGTAGTATTTAACCCAAAGAGAGCATATACAAGTTGACCAGAAGAGGTCCAACGAATGACCCTTGAGGTACTCCACAAGTCCTGGCCACTCGCTCAGATTCATAGCTTCCAAATGTAACAAAATAACTCCGCCCTTCTAAATAGGACCTGAACCAGTTAAGGGCCACTCCAGAAAGTCCAACCCAGTTTTCCAGCCTGTGCAACAGGATTCTGTGATCTACAGTATCAAACACAGCACTGAGATCCTGCAGAACCAGGACTGATACTTGATCAGAATTAGTATTGAGCCTGATGTCATTTAGGACATTGACCAGAGCTGTTTCAGTGCTGTGGTGAGGTCGGAAGCCCGACTGGAATTTAACAAGATTTCCACTTTCTTTTAAGAAGCAATTAAGCTGATTAAATACAACTTTCTCAATAATCTTGGATATAAAAGAGAAGTTAGAGACAGGTCTGTAGTTGTTCATTATAGAGGCGTCTAGAGTCCTTTTCTTCAGGAGAGGCTTAATGGCAGCTATCTTCAGTGACTTGGGAAAAACACCTGTTGCCAGTGAGCTGTTGGTGATAAGCAGGAGATCACTTTCTACAGAGGTCAAAACAGCTTTTAAGAAGTCAGACGGTATCATGTCCAGAATGCATGTTGATTTAAATGCCAAATAATCACAGATGGAGAAAAGAGTACAAAATAGATGAGTCATATAGAATGGAAATGCACATCAGGATATTGAGTTAAAAGCTGAATTTATGGTGGAGAGTGAATAGGGAATAAGAAAGAGGTGTACATGCAAAGTGTGGCACATGAAGTTAAAATAAGAAGGAAAATGATAAGTGCAAGTTAAGGACAGAAGTAAGAAAGAAGAAAATTTGATTAGAAAAGAAAATTTGCTGTTGTTACGACCCTCATTGTGTCTAGGGCAAAATGGGGTCACATAACAAAACAGACTGGAAAACAACAAAAAAATTATACCAATAATTTATTAAACAAAAAAGGTCCAGGTTCTCAAAACAGTAACAAAAGGTGGCCTAAGGTAGGATAGTCTTTATCCAAATACAAAATAACAAAAGGTGTCCTCACAACAAGGTAAATGATTAACACTTAATTATATTTAACAATTATTCTTAATTATATACACATATATACACAATGAACTACAACCAAAAGAGTCTCTGAAAAGAGATAACCTCAATCTATAAATTGATTCTAACATGTTTAGGAAGTTATATAACACATAACTAAGCCAGAATACAAATCTTTTAAAAGCATTATTATTCCCAACAGAACAAAAGTAGAATGTCTTTTATACTTTTTTGTTGTTATTATTCTTGTTACATTTTAAGTCAGGGCATTTTTTTTTTTACTGTTGTTGAAGATATGTGTTTCTTTTACAGGACTGGGAATGAAAATGAGCAACCTGCTAAATCCAGCACATTTACAAAAACAAAAAAATGTTTTTTAATATAGATGGTCCCATTCAAATGTATGATTAAATTACATATCAGATGTTGAAATTTCATTAAAATATTAGCTTATTATGAATTTGTTTACAGCAACATATCTGAAAAAAGTTGGAACAGTGGCAAATAAAGGCTGGAAACACACTGACAGTGTATTCAATTCAATCCTTTAGCATCAGAAAATGTTCCAAAAGAAAAACCTGTCAACAAGGCCCAGCTACAATCCTGCCTTAAAAACAAATGTAACATTTCTGTCCTAAAACTCCTCACGCTTCTTAGATGCTTACACAGTTGCTGGAGCAGAATTTACATTTGGTTCAATGACACAGGGCTCAGTATGAAATCATGGATTTTAGCAAACTGTAAATAAATGTTCAGGATTTGTCATCCTGCCATAAGAATTTTTCCTAAGAAAAAAGCAACCAAGTTTGTGAATGTGCAGGAAACAATTTGCGTTGTTGTGAAAAATATTTGCATTTGTTGAAAACTGGATTATATATATATATATATATATATATATATATAT
>JBAMHX010000013.1:6046022-6057758 GCA_037177515.1 Pseudomugil tenellus
ATTATTATTATTATTATTATTATTATTATTATTATTATTATTATTATTATTATTATTATTATTATTATTATATAAAGAGTCATTTAAAAGACAAACAGCATTTTCATGCATAACTGTTCTAAATTATGTCCTGTTTATGTTTGATGGGCTGGCATAGGGCTTAGCTAGCACACAGGGGGATTATAGGAACTTTGGGAAGCAGCTGCGTGTGTTTCTGTCCATTCCATTGAGAACTCTCACACATCCAGATGCAGTCAGAGACAGCTGTGCACTACTTTGAAGCCAGGAGGGAGAATTTACCCAGCATTCCTATCGAGATGCCACAGTCGACAGCCATCATTTGATTGTTTGACATTTCAATTTCTCCCTCCCCCTCAGCTCAGTCTCCCTGAGCCCGAATTCTTACTCCATTTCCCCATCTTTTCTTTCTCTCCCTTCCCCCAGTCTCCCCTTGTCGCCCTCTCATTTTCATTCAGTCTTGAGGAGCAATCCCAGAGACGTCAGTCAATGCATTTTGTTACCTCGCTGAGGGGGGGATTGAGTTTGACACTCCGACATGTTCACTGAAAGATGTTCTTTGTACACCAATCAGATCTGCCCGTCCTCACTCCACCAGGCGGAGAAGTACACTACAACACAAGGCTCCTAATCTTTGTCACTGTCTGTCTTCTGCTTCCCCTCTCTATATGTACCCCATCCCTTTCCTTCTGCCCTTTCTCTTATTCTGCCCCATCTATTTGTCATAGTCTGTCCCCCTCTGACACCTGCTCCATTCATTACTTTTGCTTGCTCACCATCTCAGATCCACTTTCTTGTCTTTTCATCCACTCTCTTTCAACTTCAGTCTTCTTCTGTCTTGACCCTGTTGATTAAGTTAAATGCTGACACGCAGGGCACAGCAAGGAGCCAGGTGTTAAAGCTATGTGTCTGAATGTGCATATTTTCATTATTTAGTATGTGCCTTACTCCCAGAATGAAGCACCAGTGCTCTCAAATCACCATTATCTTTGCACAGACAATCCCATCCCCCGCCACAGTCCTGTGTTTGGCTGATCACATACATGATTCATTCACATTTCCTGCTGCGGTGACTCGAATCCAGTCTGTACGACTTAACTGTGTGATCCTAGACGATTTCAACAGTATACTGGTTGAAGATCTTAAAAAATAATTTTAAAAAAATGCAAAAAAAAAACCCAACTAATTATTGATTAATAATCATAGAATAATTGAGGGGTAGGTTTATGAATGATTTTTGATTTTTGCGTACATAAAATGTCTATTGATAATGAATTCACTATTAATTCATTAATATGGCCTAAAAACTGTTATCTGTTAATGAACCTGCAGCACTACCATGAAAGCCATAACCACTAATCTGGCTAAATTACACATCTTTTCTTATCGTCCAGAGATCAACATTGTTTGATCTCATATATACAACATTTTCTGTTTTTGCACCAATGTGACTTTTTTGAACTGCAAAATTGATTTAATTGTCAACTGTCAAATTATATCTGTATTTAATCAGAATGAAATGTATTTTATCAGTGATTGGTGTAGAATATACTATCAATCTGTGCATGTTAGCTTTCTGAGTCACTGTCAGTTCATGTCGCCTTCAGTCGTCATTCTACTGAACCCATAATATAACTGTCAACCTATTGTGTTTAGAAAAACAGATAAATTACTAATGGGCTAAGCAATATTTATCTCTTTTTTATTATTGTTATTTAGTAACATCTTGAGACATAATTGCATGACTTGTCAGACCAAGATATTTTTCCCAATGTGACTTCTTGATCATTCATTACAGGTTCTGTCCCCACTGTCTGACTCCATCCTGGCAGAGAAAACTGTAACAGTGTTGGATGACAAGGTACAATAACATGATTTATTTGCTGTAGCTGCTAACGGAGATGTGATTTGTGCTTTTCAACATCCCCACATATATTATTTGTCATTCTATGGAGCTAATGACTAGCTAGTAGGTTTTAGGGAGCACATATCCACCACTTTCCGAGCAAAACACCGGAGGCTGCCATGACACCTTTTCTCCCCTGATCCGGTTCATCACTTTCAGTCCTCGCTAAATGAATAAAAAAACGCATATTTTAGAAGGGAGATTTAATTCGATATATTGACGGAAATGTCTTCTGGGATGACCTGTGGTGTTGTTGGATACATACAAAACTCGAGGAAACTTCCAGACTTTTTGAATGGAGCTTGTTACGACCATAAAGTCACTCGCAAGACGAGGTGATTTCACAACAATAAGTCATAGCGCTGAAGTTAAAACACCCACCAAGAGTATGTTCTTCTGCTCTTATTTTTTCGTTGATCATAAACCGACAGAAATGCATCCAGACTGAGAACTCCCTCCAGACTTATATCTGAGCAACGAACGATCAGCAGCAAATTAGAGGCGAAGACTAACTAGTTAGCATAATGTAACTAGTCAGAAACCTGCTTCCACCTGCAGCACAAAGAGCCTGTAAGTACTCTGATTATTAGTTGAGGTTAGTTCATGAAGTATCTTTTATTTCTTACCGTATTTTGATGATCCTAGGGCAGCCTTAAAGGTGTAATGTGTTCTTGTGTGACTTTGAGAAAGCAGCTTTGAAGTAAATGAACACGGACCAACAGCTTAATAAAAAGAAGAAATTGACTATAAAACCATGCATACTCTGCTGCAGGATCCTATTTACATTGGATCCCTGCCAGAAACACATACTTATTGGCAGCTTGCCAAAGTAAATTTTGAGGCTGCAGCTAGCTGTCACTTCGACTAGCTAATGAAAATAAATGAAACAGAAAAGGAAGCTGGGACACAGCAGCAACAATAGACCCAAAACAAACCCACATTTTAAACATCCTGAATCCTGATCGCAGTGAACGAAGCTAAACAACCAGCACCCTGAACTGTCATCTAGCCATTCTGTTAGAGTAGACGATGGGACACTAATTTCTCTGTTCTGTCGTCTTTTGATTAAAATGTGATCCATGTATCCATCTTTGAGATTTGGCCATTGTAATGAAATTGTTATTTTTTTATTTTTTTCTGAAGCAGTATTACAGTAGTACAGCAGTATTAAAACAATACTAGTTTATCATTATTTTTAATGTAGCCGGAAGAGCAAAACAATTTTTTACACAATGGATTATGGAAACGGGGTCCGCCAAGAAAGTGGTGGATAGACATGTGTATGTTATTATGATATGTTGAATTTTTTAACATTGTCAGAAACAGTATATGAGTTGAAGAATGACATTCAGTTTATGCACAATATAACTTCCTAGAATCTTCCTCACTGTCTCATAGAATTTATTATAAATGTCATCATTCACAGAAGGGAGCTTAGTTAACCCCAGTGTAAAGTGATTTACTTGTACTCGGTTTCAGTCATTATGTACATAATACTGGAGGATGTTGGTGCATCATTATGTTTTAGGGGAGCTGCCGTCATTGAGCAGTTATCAATATTAAGATGACTCCAACCTGTCATTGATGGTCTCTGTCAATGATACATTTGTTTAGGTAACAATTACAGATCTGGGAGTCCAGCTGGTTGCGTCTTTGTCCCTCAGTATGACAGCAAGTCCAGGAACTTACCAGGCTATTCAGTTAACAACTACAGCGACAGACCTGCTGCACACACCTAAACAGGTATGCGATATAAACCAATCAAACACACAAGCATGTCCTGCACATATATCAGAACACCAACATTAATCCACAGCACTATTACTGTGACAGTACAAAATATTTAATCTCTACAAGACAACAGAGTCTACAAACAATATGGATGTCACAGACAAACACACACTTCACTCACACACACAGACACAAAAGTGATGGACTACATCTTAAGCTAGTCCTATCTCTATAGCAATACCCTGGAGGTTGTAATCACATGATTTAAACATTAATTCTGCGCTGTGAACATCAGCTCGCTGTTATCTCTTTCATAGTCAATTTCTAATTAGGAGTGTGTAATTTCCAGGCAAAGCACCACAGCTGCAATTACCACCTCAAGATCTGTAGGTAATAATATTAACATGGTCCACGCTTCAAGCATAGTCCGAACCAACACACACATACACACACACCAAGCACAAGTTCGATGTTTAATGTTATTGTTGATTATTTAATCACATTGTCAGGTGTTATTTTTTCACCCCTCAGACACACAATGTATCTGCATTTTTTTTAGCTGATACTCTGCATAATAAATTCTGTCCATGTGGTAATAGGATGAGTGGGAACTCATTATGATGAAAATACTGCTCTGATTCATTCATTGTGGGGATTTAGTATTTCACCCAGGGACACTATGGCATATAAACTTAAGAAGCTGGGGACTGAACCAGCAACCATCTGACTCAAGGACAATCACTCTGTGTAGTGCACAGAGCTACAACTACCCTCATTGTATCACTCATGTGTCTTCCACAAAGAACACGGAGAAAATGGAAGTGAAAATGTTTTGTTTTTAGTGGGAAGCTGTAGGGATGAACACACAAACGGGGGTGGGGGGGTTGTTAACGTGAAATTGTAGCTTTTAGAATTGATGCTTTGAAGCCATCAGCCGTTACAGAGTTAAAACCAAATGTATGTAAATATATCTTGATCCATCATTATGTTGGATCAAATACGTGCGCTTGGATTTATTTTGTGGAAATCTTTGGACCCGTACAAAACACTTATCAATACCTATAAAAGGGTCAATAGCTTGTTGAAAACGTTGTTTCTGTGTTACTGAGCAGTTTGTTAATGCAAGGTTAGAGTTTTTTGAGAGAACATCTGGATATACTCCATCTGGACATAAAACAAAATCAAAACTGCATCTTAACATACCCCAATAGCAGATTCAATAACAGTTCCAACTAGAAGCATTGTGTTTCCTTAATGAATGAAATTTTATGTTGCCTTTAATAAATGATCTAAATCCTGCAAGAGCTACCATCCTGTTTCTTTTCTTATTATTATTCAGGAAGCTGTGTTCAGTGCATGGATCCAGTACAGCGATGGCTCAGTGACACCTCTTGATGTCTATGATCCTAAGGACTTCCTCCTTACAGCTGTCTCACTGGATGAGAGCATTATCTCTATTTCCAATCAGGTTAAAACACCACTTTTCAGTAACAATGGCAGTAACAATAAATACTGTGGTAAATCTGCACAAAGCACAAGTAAATCATCAGCATTTCTCTGTCATTTAGGAGCAGCACTGGCCAGTTATAGTTGCAGAGGGTGATGGGCAAGGACCACTCGTTCGTGTTGAAATGGTCATCTCTGAGACTTGCCAAAAGTCCAAAAGGAAGAGTGTGCTAGCATCTGGAGTTGGTAATGTTGTAGTTAAATTTGGAGCAAAGAATGAGGAGCGAGGTGAGCAAGAAGATGGTGGGGGGTTGGACAACAGTACGAGCGAGCAAAAGACAAAGGATGGAAGCGAGTGGAAGTCCAGCAGTGCAGCAGTTGACAGAGAAGAAGGAGCAATGAGAAAGGTTGGAAGGCTATCTAGAGCTTTTATTTTTGATCAACATGCATAAATTCTTCCAGGATTTAGTGCTCAGTTAAATGTAAATGTTTTCTAATGACAATAAGCAAAAAATGCACTTTTTACTTCTTTTTTAAAATAATTACTTTAAGTTAAGCACCTTAACATCCAAAACTTTGTTCCCAGTAACAGTGAATCACATATGTGTATCTATTCCCATTTATAAGGTTAGTACAACAACAAAGAGCACAGTAACCCATCGTGTGTCCGGAGGCAAATCCAGTGGTGGCAGCAGCAGTAGCCGAGGTAGTGGTCCCAGCCAGGGAGGGGATCACAGCAGCTACCCTGCTCAGGTGGAGGTACCAGGAGCTGGGAACGGGGAGCTGAGCCAGACTAGTAGAGGCCTCTCAGATTTGGAGATCGGGATGTATGCTCTTCTGGGAGTATTCTGCCTGGCAATACTAGTCTTCCTCATCAACTGTGTCAGCTTTGCTTTCAGGTAAAACATCATGAGAGTTAATGTGGAGTTCAACATTCTAACTAAAGAAAGAAGGATAAATAATAAAGCATTGAGTTGTGTGAAACTTTAATCTATCATGTGTCTTATATGCAGTTAGGAATACTTTTGTCAATGCATCTTTTATGTTCGGACTTGCAACTTGCAATAAACAATGTTAACTTACTCCTGCAAGTTACCCCTCTGCATTCATACATTAAAACCAAACTTTCCAACTATCTAAAGATATCAATGGATAATATTTAAACCACTATCAAAATGTATATTTAAATTTTAAGAAAGGAAAAAAATCAATTTCAGATTAACTATCATATTTTTCTTTTAATCTGCAGATACCGTCACAAGCAGGTTCCTGTGCTCGAGGCAGGAGGCAACATGAACCACGCCCATGACTGGGTTTGGCTCGGCAATGAAGCTGACCTTCTAGCCGATCACAACAACCAATGTCAAGGCGGGTTGCCTGACGAGTGCACCACCATTATTGACCGAAATGAAGGAGGATACGAGGAGAGCAAGTACTTATTAAATGGGGCGGGTAACACTTTGGTGATGGGTGTGGGCACAGGAATGGGGACTATCAGCGGGAGTGGTAGCACAAGTGGACACAGGGGCATCACACATGGACAAACCTTACCAAGATCCGTTCCAGAACCGCATCAGTGCCTTTCAGCAATCCCTTCTGGTGGCAAAGATGTCACCGGCCAAACAGAGCACCTGAATAATTCCCCCCGAGCTGCGGCTGCAGCTGCAGTTGCAGCAGCCAAACGCAAGCGTGTCAAATTTACATCTTTTGCCACAGTTCTGCCGAATGATAATTTAGGAGGTGGGGGTCCTTACACCAACTCCTCAGTCCTGGTGACCAATGGGAATGAAGATGACATCAAATGGGTGTGCCAGGATATGGACCTAGGGCAGTCTGAAATCAGAACCTACATGGAAAGGCTACAAGACAATCTGTGACTGATGAGGAAAGTGACTGAAATAGAGGGTAAGAGGATGAAAGCAGGAGGGAGGAGGGAGAATGAGTACAATTCACCTGTAATGCCTTTTGCAATGTATTAATGGAGGGAGAATGAGTAGAATATGAGAATGGTAACAGGAACTAAATTATGGGGAAGGTGAGTGAAGCGATAGGGCAGGTATGCTCTCTTTATACTCCCCCTGAGTGATGAAAAGCATAAAGTCATCACTAGCTCACACTAGAAGTAATAGTAGCAAACAATAAGTGATATTATGAGTTTCTTTTATATTACTTCTTGTGAAAATCGTAGTGTAAAAATCAAATAGTCACTATTGGTTATCAATGTTTTCTTTCAGAAAGCCAGTAAACCACTGAATTCATACATTATAAATTCAGGGTATGCTATTAGAAAGACTTTTTTCCAGTCATTATAGATCTGAACAAAATTGTCCAGAAACTTTCTAAGTACTATGAGCTGTACTAATTTCAAGTCCTTAATTTAAACAAGAAAACCCTCTATGATATCTTGCCAACATCAACTGTGGCTGGAATTTACTGATTTGGTTTTCAAATATTAACTTCGTCATTTATCTGCCAATTCTGCTGAAAGGAATCAGCAAATTTTCTTAGGAATAGATGGGCATCAAAGATGCTGCCTGTTCTTAACAGATCATGTCACCCATTTCTTTTGGTACTGCTCATAATTGAAAATGTGAATTGTAAAAACTCTCACACACACATATATATATATACATTCATATATATATATATATATATATATATATATACTCCAAGTACTCAAGTAGAAATTTGGGGATTTGCAGTCACTAGTGGAGATTCAGGCAGTTGCACTCCTTCCTCAAACAACCGTGTTGAGTTTGAAAGTGACATGTCGTAAGAGGAGCCGTTTCTCCCTTGGATCCAAGACAGAGGCATTTATTCTTGCACAATTACAAACAGAAAAGGACATCGGCCGCATTTTTTAAGGCCGGATTTCTGTTTCCTGAACCATGCAGCCAATGACTGCTTTGACCCTGTATTCAGAACCAATGCTGACAACTCATTGCCTCCCTCCTTGTCTGTGATTGGACAGCAGTAGAAGTTTTGCGAACTAGACCACACAGTGACATCCTGTGGAAAGCTGTGTGAAAACTGAAAGAGTGGTGGAGGGTAACTAAGGTGTTTCCCGTTAAAAAAGAAGCTCCTTGGGCTTTTTAAGGTTTTACTGAACACTTAATAACGAGGATAAAAGAAAAAATGCACCACATAGGCAACAAAACAAGCAGGGCTTCATTTGATGATTTATTAGATTAACAAGAAGTGACGGATGTTACAAAATAACTGGAACAGACTCAATAATTAGCAAATATATTGGTTTATGAAACATCTTGCTAAAGGTTATAAATATGTTTTCCCTTTTGTTTGTACTTTTTGATAAATAAGTTTATGTATTACCATATTTTTCCTAATTTAGTAAGATATTGAATTGTAGGTTTTAATTATTTTAGAAGATTTATTAAGACTTTAAGAATATATGATTTTATTTATCTTTTGTTTTTTTATTTATTGAGACTGACATTTGAGAAGGTGAGGAAGGAAAACAAAAGGACAAGACGAAAGACTGAAATTTAACAGACCGATGATGAACGATAGCACACAAAAGAAGAAGCGTAAAGGAGGAGACAGAGCAGGAAGAGGATGCCTCACCTTCGTTAAGCTCAGGTGACGCGTCTTGACGAACAGACAATAAAGGAGAAGTGGAAGATTGTTAAGATTGCAATATTTATTTATAAATGTGTTCCTGTTTCAGAGTACACTGTATGTTGTAAATAAATAAACTTGCTTCAAAGTGCTTGTGAATAAGATTGCAGGTCACTAGCCAATAACATGGTGATATTTTGTACATTTTTTCAGTGCGAATATGGTACAGAATACTATCTACCAACACAATGTGAACGTGATCTCACTGGTTCTTTTTTCTAAAGATGTTCCTGTCTTTGTTTCAAGTATTGAATTCATTCTTGTCTTTGTACAGGGTAGGAATCGTATTTCCTCCATAATATGTAAAAATGGAGGTAATTCCTCAGTGCATCAAACTTAGACTTTCATGAGAATGATGATTCATTTTAGAGATCCCTCACTGAGAGAAATCCTAACCAAAAGTCAGATTGTGTTATAGCACATTGTATAAAAGAAGATTAGGCAGAAGTGGAATTATTACAGATTAGCTTTGCTAATTTGTTAATTCATAAACCTTAAACTATAACATGATAATGATATTTCTGGACCTTAAACAAGAATTTTGGAGAGAAACATAACATCTGGAACGACCGGGACTTACGACAAATGTGGGAACAAAAATGGGCTGTACAGCCTTCACCAAAGCAATAGATAGTTTGATGATTTCTGTATTGTATATTCTGGTCACATTACTATATCTTGCTAACTCTGATGTAGGTAAAAGTCTGGTGTGATTAAAAGGAATAATGGAATTGATCTGAGTTAATAGTGGCTTCAGGTATAAGTGTAGCATTGCTCTCACATGAGAAACCTTTTGGCTCTGAACATGCTGTGAGTTTAATCACACTTTGCAGCCTTGTACACCACTTCAACCTGTTTTTAATTCTGAAATTGTTTTGGATGTAAACTGAAAAAAAAAGAAAATTCATGAATATTTTTGGAAGTTTCTTTTTGAGGTTGTTTAAGGTTTTTGGTTTTCTTTTCTTTTTACCCATGAAGAAGTGGAGCAGAGAGACTGTATGTGCCCACAAATGTCAGACTTTAACTGCTTACTTACTAAACTACTGCTAATCTTGGACACACCTCCTAAAAGTGAAGTAAAATTTAAAACCCTAAATTTCTGCCTTTTTGTCACCTTTGCAACTATAAAATGTCTGCAGGAAGTTTAGGATTGCCAGTATGTTTTACAGTTAATGTGTGCTGATTTAGCTTTACTGGTAACATCATTACCAACTTTGAGAAACAGTTATTTCAAGAGTTTTATTTAATATAGTCTTATGGCTTGCTGTCACTCTGTCTTATACATCCTGGTCAAGCCGTCAATGTCCACAAAGGGTATGTCGTTATGAAGCTGCCTTATTTTTCTTACATTAAAATAATTAAATACATAAATTATCTGACTTCAAAGATCTTAGATGGTTCAGATTTCCCTTCTACAACCATGTGTCATTACATCCCTCATTCTGCTGATTGATGAGAGTGAAAGATGTTTCTATTGGGTAGGAAGAAAACATTAACATACATCATTAACATATGGCAACCCAGTGAGCAGGTATTAGGATGGGGTGGGAAAGGGAAGAGGCTGGAGACAAAGAGGAGGTTAATTACGTGAGAGTCAGTCAGAAAGGATGTGAAGAAGCAGAAAAGAGTTTTTAAAAATATAGTTCAGGTTGATTTGCTCCAAAATCAGCAGGCAATCAGAGAAAAACAAAAGAAACAAAGGAAAAGGAAAAGCAGGCAGAGGGCATTGTCTGCATCTGACTGAAAAGAGTTCAACTACATCTGCAAAATGGTTTCTTTTTGCTAAAATTGTTCAATTATTGAGTTGCTTCAGCTGGAAAAACACACTGGAAGCACCAAAACATACAAGTGTAAGATGTGCTTTTAGAGCTTCTTTTTTTGTTTGTTTGTTTTTGTTTGAGTTGTTTTTGTTTTTACTATGGTCATTGTTTAAAGATGGTTAATGGCGGCAAATAAAGACCCATAACCTAAAAGGAAAATTAAAAATCTGCCTTATTCTTGTGTCTTTTAGCCATCTTTTGATGTTAAACCTGTTAACCTGTGAAAACAACAGCAATAATTCATTGTCTTGATATGATAATCGGTTTTGGTTAATACAATAACTTTGACACAAAAAAGAAAGGAAACAAGAGGAATTTAAACTTTAAATGATGAAGACAGGACAGAAACTTGGATGGACTTGTTATGACAAACTCAAATATCTCTGATATCTTTCAGAAGCCCTTTAGAAAGATACTGTATGTTTCCTTTGACTTCCCTGAGATTAAATATGCACTATTACAGGAGATTACAAGACAACAGAAATGTATCACACTGAAGCAAAGCCAGAGTGAAAAATAAGAGGATAACTGACATCGGTGAAGCAAAATCATCTGTAAGTGAACAGTTGCAAGCACATTCCTAAAGACGCTCATCTGCAACAACTAAAACACATTGTAGAGCTTATGACTGTTGTTACTTAGTAATAACGCTGTTATAGAAGCTGTAATGGGCTCCAGCTCCGTTGTTAGCCTGGGGTCAACGAAAGAGCACAGAGGCTGTAAGAGGCATTGATCATTCAAAGCTAGTGTGATAAATGTCCACACTTTTTCCCTATTCAAATAAGTTAGGCTATATGTTGTTGTTTATGTTGAAAGCATAAAACTAAGCCTGGTTTCAGCACAGAGCGAGTCAGGGGGTCCTTTAGGACTTGCACAAAGGTGGTCCTCAAGAAGAATAGGCTGGGAATCGGATGGATGGATGGATGGATGGATGGATGGATGGATGGATGGATGGATGGATGGATGGATGGATGGATATAGTCATTAGTGTTTTCACCTTCTGTTTGGCCACATAAGGTAAGAGACTTCTTTGCAATAAAACCTACTTTTGGGAAGTGTAAGGGTGGCGAGCCTGTCAAAGACGAAGGAGTCTGGGATAGGATTGAAATATATTAAAGGTTTATTAAAATGATAAGAACAAAGGGTAAAATACAAAGTTGCAACAATGGAGAAGGT
>JBAMHX010000013.1:6079180-6090014 GCA_037177515.1 Pseudomugil tenellus
CCTTGCCAGCACTCAACTGCTGCTAATTCTTTTCCATCTGGAATGGAATGGATTCTGGGAGAAAAGACTCCATGACGTGCATCGCTTGTAGCCTTTATTTTAAGCTAATCTAGAGTCAAACGAAGTACGCATATGTTGGATAGATTAGAAGGAGTCTTTGAATTGGGGCAGCACTTTCAATTCAATTCAACATTATTTGTATAGCGCCATTTTCCGGACAATGCATTCTCAAGGCGCTTTACAGAGACTGGCCAGTTCATAAATATAGCCTATATAAGGAAACAAGCAAGATTGCAGTGAAACTTGACTTCGATACAATCTCCCATCCTGAGCAAGCATGAGGCGGCAGTGGGAAGGAAAACTCCCTTTTAACAGAAAGGCAACTTCTGCCAATGCCTCAACTTCCAGGGTTCAGAGAGGACAGGAAAGACAGATTAATCTACATTGAAGCTGCCATACAGGATGACCTGCAGATCAAGGAAAGTAAGAAGTAAGACCTGCAAGTGACATATAGCCACAAGAAGGGTTTTAAAACTAAATATGGCACCAAATAAGTTACGTAATCTACTGATTTAGCTGAGCTCTGAAGTGTGCGTCATTGTTATCGGTGCTTTCTTGCACTCATAATTGTTCCACCTTGTTTGGATTGCAAACTGTGATTAAATACCTTGTGAGTACAAGTACATTGTGTATGTACTGCCACAAATAATCAGCTGCTTGTTTTGGCCAACTAATTATCAAAATTCCAAATCTTAAATCTGGTTTCTAACTGGAGACGCTGTTTTTCCCTTCTGCCTGAGCCAACCATACAGTCAATGGAGCCAACACACCACCAGGCAGTGATTAGATTACAGCTCTGCCTCTTGCTTCACCCCAGTGTCCAATAGTGCGACTACAAAGTCGATCCTCAAAATGCAGCCTAAACCACTTCTGTTTTAATATATGAAAACAGGACTAAGATGCACAAGAGTTAACGCATATAGAGTACAACTAAACAAGCATGAGAAGCCCTTAACCCCTCCCCCAAACAAAGGTAATGCACCTGCTTCTAACTAATTTTAAGACAAAACAAGAAAATTGTGTAAATATGAAAGAATATTTGTCTATTTGTCTAGGTTGTTTTAGGTGCCTGCTTGTTGATGAATCCTAGTAGGAAAACTGCAAGATCCAGAAACACCAATGGCCGTAAAATTATTGCTCAGTAATTACTGTAATGCCGGGTTTTGGTCCAGGGATAGCACCTGTCTCCTGTCCTGGACTCCTAGACTACTTCACAGAGATCAACCACTGGATAACATTTATCTCTCATTTTGTCTGCCCTAATCTCTGTTTCCCTCTTCTCTTGTCCATTCATTATCATCTATGAGCCTTCTTCAGTTTTATATTCTCTTTCAGACTGTAGTTTACCTATTGAACAAGTCATAAAGTTACTTTATAGCTCTATTACTGCAGCTCTTTACTAATTAAGCCATAGATAGAGTAAACCTCAACGGTATAAAATCATTCTGACTTAAAACGTGTTTAGGTGTTTAATTGGATTTGTTTGTATGTGGAGTATCAAGTAACATTAGGTCATAATGACACATTAATGCATATACACCTCATGATAACACATTAACACTTATGCATTATGCAATAAAACATGAATGCACATACACACATCATAATAACTGTACTTAAATGTGAGCATGTTCACATCTCAAGTTATGAGATGCATAGGGTGCATCTGTAATCTGCTGGTTCAGACTCACTACTGATCTGGAGCCACATCTTATTTTCCTGAATTTATATATCTAATTAGTAATGATGGTGTATATGTATGAAGACAGACAGTAGTTTTTATTCTAGCAGGCAGACATTGCTTAAAAAGACGTCTTTGTTATTTTGATGTGAAAAAATACTTGGAATTAATTATGTAAGAAGTTAAAAAAAGTCACCAAAAACTTTAAACTGATCTGATTTGTGAAATGAGCATTACTTTTCTTAATTTCTCCAATGTCCTTGTCCACCTGAACTTTATTTTTCTTTCTGTGTCAAAGACTTTTGTTGCAGACTCAGAGCAGTCTGAGCTCTGACAATGAAACAAATGGCCTTGTTTATTTTGTTCACACAAAATTTGGTAAATTCTTGGTTTGCAATGGATTGGTTCTATGAACTAGAACTGGTTTGTTAAAGGTCATTTCAGTGAATGTGTGTGTATCTAATGCTTTTTGCCCCTGATAATGAAAATTCTAATTGGATCTGCTCTTAAGAAGAGCTCTGAAGAGTTAAATAGTGTGCACATGTTTATTTTTGTTCTTCTCAATAGTTTCTATTGCTTGACGCTAAACCAAACAGGCTCATACGACAACTTTGTGAAGTCAAGCCAATAAAGACTGAAAGCTTATAAACAGTTTTGCTGTGTGTTTGCCATGTTTATCCTAAATGTGGAATATTAGGGCTTTATTCACCAATATCTTCCTGCAAATCTTCTTCAATGTGCTCTTCACCCTCATCTTGTACTTGGGAATTTTTTGCTTGGTGATGTTTGGTTGTGTTATGGGTACTGGCGGGATTTTGAGCAGTTTGGTTTCTTCTTTCAGGTAATCTTCTTTTAAAATCCAGTGTCATTTTCTGTCCTTTCTTTTATATTCTGTTGATTAATTTAGTACCTTCTGGTGACCTTCATGGCTGTAAGTGTCAACACACAAAAGCAGCTACATATTTGTGTCATTCTTAAATATTTTTCTCTTTTTTTCTTTTATAAAACATCAAAAAATTATGTACTGTTCAAAAATACCATTAATTGCTATTACAATGATTTTAACCTTTTCAATGTCAGTTGAAATATTTCTAATTTCATTTCAGCATATTTTTTTCAATATAAAAACTAATTTATTTTACATAGAAGAAAATATTAGACAGACTGGTGATGATTACACACTTACAAGTAAGATAATTCATTGATGTCTACAAAGTTGTTTCGATAAAATTTGTATTTTAGAAATTCTCTCCACAGACCTTCATGTGTTGTGATACTTTCCTTATGCAGATCTTTGCCATGATGCCTATCAATAATAATTCCCTCCATGTTAAATTTTACCTCTGTCATGTGACAGTCTGATTACACATCATTCAAATCTCCTCTCCCAGGTAAAGCTGTGCACAAATAATCGTTAAACAGCGCTTTAATAACAAATGCAACATATATGCACATTTACTTTCCCAGAAGAGATTCTCAATCTGAAAACTTGGATTTATTTGCTGTTTCTGCAGACAGATGGACTTTTCCTTCACTTAGGCCACATTTACCCTTCAGTATTGCCTATGTCCTCTGTTTCCATCTTTTTTCATCCCATCTACAATCCCTTTATCCCCCCAAACTCCCTTTTCTACCTTTTCTCTACCCAGATGAGTAATGTTATGTCAGGACAATGGTCTATTGTGTTTTATTGAGCTTCCCACATCCTTCTTTCCATCTCTTTCTTCAGTTCTTCATGCCTCCGTATTTCTTAATCCCTTTCTCTCACTCTTTTCCCATTATATTATCCGTTTTGATTTTTTTTAAATATATACAGTATATACCAGACTTCTTCATCAGGTCTCTTGGGGGGTGTAAAGGAAGGATAGATTAATAACCATTCCTGAGATGGCTGAATACACTGACTTCATAAGCAATGGAAAGAGAATGGCCGAAAAAAGGCCATAGTGGGAGTGTTCAGGGAGAAGAGGGAAGGATGAAATGAGGAGAGAATATGAGGAGCAGATGTTTCACTTAATGTCGAACAAGGAAATGTTAATGTTTTGTTTAAGGAATAAATGGAGAGCAGAGCTTAAAGAAAGTAGACAAAAGTACAAATGGTCCTTTCGAATGACAACCCTGAAAAAGGACAGAATCAAGGAAAAGACAGTGAAGGCGTAAAAGAGGAAAGGATGGTGATGTGAATAATGACTGGTCAGTGTTGAGGTCTTAATCAATGCTTGATTAATATTAATTCCTTTAGCCCCGGCAGAGAGGCGGGGACAACCCATCACTTCCTGCTCAGATTGATTGGGAAGAGGGCACCAAGGGCATGCTAACATAGCAACACACATATACTTATTTCCTCCTTCTAGCTTCTTCACAAGCACACTTGCATCACTCATGCATCCTGTGTGCTGACATTGTGTATGAACCTTTAAGACCTCATCTTGAGAAGCCTTCTGCATTTTAACCTTGCAAACATGCAAACACATACAGAATCAAAGATGTTGCTGGGTTATTCAGAGTGCTCCAGCTTTACTTTTCTGGTAGCTAAATTGGCATTTAACCATCTAACAAAATTTATAATATAAATAATTATAATATGATAAGTACAAAGAAGTCAAACTGTTGCTTTGACACCATGAACAGGGAGCTAAAGTTTTCTAAGCAGGTTGATAAACAAAATAGACATTTCAGACAGATGCCCATGGAAAGGTACAAGAAATTCAATATAATGTTTAATCCACAGGCAGAGAGAGGACTATACTTTTCTTAAAGGCATTCAGGCCTCATGAAGTTCATGGGAACGAGATATTCTGCTTCCAGGGTTATGGGAAAAATATGATTTGTTGGAAAACCCTAAAGGTTCTATTTGGGCAGCAGGATAATGTCTTTGGGCAAGCAGAAGTTATGACACAAAATGTTCAGATTATTGCATCACAGAGTTGAAGTGATAGTATTTTAAACCAGAATGGAAGAAATCTGATTTATTAATGCAATACTTTTAGAGCCTAACTTTCAACATGTAGAAAAAGATAAGAGAAATTTTACCATATGTCAACAGAAACATTTGAGATCTAACTCAGAGTTCGTGTGAGGGCAAACTGTGTACTTCTGAAAAAAAAAAAAAAAAAAAAAAAAAGAAAGGTGTCAGGCAGAAAACATATACGGTACCCAAGTGTTTCAGTTACACTCCTCTCTTATAAAGGTATTTTTTGGTTTAAAACAACTGAACATCTGTAAGCTTGGGGTTTGTAGTTGTTAAACATATTTAC
Organism: Pseudomugil tenellus; assembly: GCA_037177515.1. Taxonomy (NCBI): domain Eukaryota; kingdom Metazoa; phylum Chordata; class Actinopteri; order Atheriniformes; family Pseudomugilidae; genus Pseudomugil; species Pseudomugil tenellus. The sequence goes on from JBAMHX010000013.1 coordinate 6,084,179, forward strand.
AGATTTATGCCAGTAAAGCTGCTGTCACAGAGAAAATACTGTTGGAACTGCTAACATGTGTTTTACTTTCATTCACAAAAACAAAAGCTACACCATCTCATATGCAAATAAATATATACATTTTTCAGTTGTGTTTGTTTCAATGCAAGTATTTTTCTATCCTAAAAGGAAAGACTTGGGAGAATTATTTGCAGCTGAGAAAAGGCTTGGTCACTGTTGATCTGATATTTTTTAAAGTAGAATTTTTTCTTGCTGATTTTGTTTTTTTTCTTTATGGTTGCTGTTTATGGTGCTAATTAAACACTCATTTTGCACCATTTCAGCCTCATAATATGACTACTGAGACTGTCCTGAAAAAAAGAAACATGCACACATAAAAGAATCTGAATTGTACCTGAAAGGGTTGTAGTTCTTCTTCAATTTTTACATATAAAACAGGCAAAAATAGCTTAGAGTTTAAATAATAAAAGAAGTTCAGAATAACTTTTTTACTAGATTAATTTTCTTCAACAGCAAAATCTTGACCTATAAGACTGAAGGAAGAATATTGGCTCCACTACCTTTGATTTAATGATGGACAGAAAAGTACATGTGAAGTTTTAACACCTAATTTATATTCCTTGTACATTATTTGATTTCCCTTGAGGTTTAAAAAGAGGAGAAGCTGTGAAGGAAAAAGATGACTGTCAGGAACATCTGTCTGTCCATGTGTGTTGCTCAATGTATTTGCAGTGTGGAGGTGGAGGAACATGTCTGGTTCAATGAAAGCTGGTATTGCTCAGTGCACTGCCATTTTTTAAGCTAACTAATCGCAGCCTGTTGGTCCTATAAATCACAGAAACAGAGATACAAATGAAACCATCAGCAAGATGGAGAGGAGAGCACTGTGCCAGGACATCATTTTAATATAGTTCTATGTGTGTATGTACGTGGTTTTGCAAGAAAAAAAAAACCTAGAGTGGGAAAGAAAATGGATAATTCTGCCTTTAGGGGTGCATGAGAACATGTGTTTGTTTTTGTGTGTGTCTGTTAGTGTTGATGTGGCTAAGATGCATGACTAAGCCCTGCAGTGAAAGCTTTTTCTTTGGCTTATCTGTCTTTCTGCTAGAAACACATGATTAGACCTGATGCTTCTTTTATTTAAACCACACCTGTTGACTGTTCAGTTTTATTCTCCCAGAGAGTAATATTCTCAGCAGAGTTCCCTCAATCCGTTTTTCTCAGTGGGACAGATTTGTTTCAGAAACAGCAAGTAGGCAATGTGACAAAATATGACCAAATGAGCCATAGGGAGCAGATTTGTATTCTGCTCAAACCTTGAGGACGAACACCAGATGGGTTGGTTTTACTCCACACAAGGCTAAAGAAGAGGACATAGTTAATCCTGCATTTATGGTTGTGAATGTGCCACACATGTGAATTTGACAGCAGTGGCACAGTTATTTATATTTCATATGTGTAAGTATTAGGTGCTGATACAAGTATAATATTATTGGTAATTAATGTTACGTATTTCATAGGGGTTGGCTTACAAAGAGCAGATAGCATCAATACATAAATAATAAATTGAACATTTGGGTTTCTATAAATTATTTACATAAGGAATTATGCGACTTTTACATCATTTTAACACATAAAACACAACCTCTCAAAGGCTGCTAGGGTGACATCTTCAATCATCTGGTTTGATTTTTTCAAAACGCAAATCCACAACGTATTCTTCATTACACAAAGGTGTTTGGGGGAGCTTTATTTTTATAATGCCAGAGTGGGGTGACTCTGCTGTTCGAGCTGCAATCCGAGATACAGCTTTTAGGCATTTTCCCCACCCAAGACAATCACTGATATGTCTCTTTATCTTGCTGGTGGTTGGGAAATTTTTTATTTCACTTCATAGTAGCATTAATTTATGCTAATGTTGTACTGAAATGGGAAATTTCAGATATTACTTTTATTCACTTTGCTTTGTGTGATTTTGCCACATCCCCATGTTATGTCACATCAACATGTCAAAATGTCTTTTAATCGTGTATGATTTGTGTTTAGGAACAACCAGACCGAAATGATTACCCGGTGCATCATCTGTTTTTCGTATCTGGACACGATTCATATCTGTTAGGGACAGAACAGTGTCTGGGTTCTGTGACGCACTCAGAGTGTTTAAATGAAGATACTCCCAAGTGACTGGACAGAATTCGCTCCAGACCTCTGCTCTGACAGATCCTTAGACTAAATCCTCCTAAACTGCAATTCTGTATTTATCTGTCTCGTTTGTCATATTCTTTTGCTGTGTTCAGTAAATTTTGGTAATCATTTTCACTTCAAAACCAGACACCTAATGTTTGGTAAATTAAAAGTCTGTAACAGTACCTTTGAGCTTTTTCTCCTTTTTTTCTTAAAAAAAGTAGCCTACATCTTGCTGTTTCAAATCTACACACATCCATCTAGATGAATCCCTCATTCCTGTAATTTGTTGGAAGCTGTCAAAATAATTGACTTCATTACTGTTAATCACACTTCACTCGAAACAAGATCAACATGTCGTGGCATTTATCTCAATCTGAAATTAAAAGGGGGTTGTGTTATTTGTCTGGAAATTAGGAATCTTGACGTCTCTGTTCTGCCTAAAAGAAAAATGTTCTAATTGTGTGAAAGAAAACATGAATAAACTGATAATGCAGAGTAATCTGCAGAGCTATTATCTGCTACTCTCTCACACTGTCTAGCGCCGCTCTTGATTAAACACAATACTAATTATTAATTGTTCAAGAAAATCTGAACAGTGAAAATAAGCTTCTACAAATAGAATAAAATGCTTGGAAAGGGAAATTTCCACATGTCCAGTATAGGAAACCATCCAACTCTTGGCTTCAAAGAAAGAAACAAACAAAACAATCAAATACCGAGTGTTGCTCTTTATAGATGCTATTGTTAGCTTGTAGATGCCTCAACAATTCCCACCACTGAAGAAACCTGACACAAAATCATTTTAGGTTACGTTTTCACATATCCTACACATTAATGCTTTAAACTATTTCCCAACTCACAAGTATTAATAAATTCGGGGATTTACATGGTCTTTTCATCCATCCATTTTCTTTCATTTACTAAGGCTGTGTTGTGGGACAACAGTTCCAGGATGGAGGCACTGCATCCTCTCCACATCAGCATTCTCCAACGCTCCAGGGGATACCAAAGCGTTTCCAGACCAGAGGGCATACATAACCCTTCAATAGAGACCTGGGTCTGCCTAAGGGGCCCATCCCAGTAGGACGTTCCAAAAACCTCCAAGGGAAGGTGACTACCTCACCTGACTGCTTAAAATGAAAGAGTTGCAGGTCTTCTGGATGAACGAGTTCCTCACCTTATCCCTTAGGCTGCGCTTGGCCACCTATTGATGGGGGGGTGTGTGTCTCATTTTAGCTTTTCGTATTTGATTGCATTCGTCTCGATATAGCTCCTGTGACCAAGGGTGCAGGTAGCGTTGCTAACATAAAGACCAATTGACTGTAAAGTGTTATATACAACCTCCTGTTTTCAGATCTATTAAGAAGACAAACACATAGAGAAAGATAAACTTGGAAAATATAACAATATTATCAGCAAGATACAAGACATGCGCTAACCTCATATTACATTTACTCATAATGCAGTCTGTGCCCTCAACACACCACATAGTGGACAAATAACAGCTGTAATTCTGCAAAATGAAGAGTCATTTCATGTTTTACAGAGCCTACCACCTACTGAGACCAAATTACTACTCCACTAAACTAATGCACAAACCGTGAAGTTTCATGACTTCCCACAAGCTTCAGAAATGAGGCAGATAAAATGAAATGTCAGATACATTCCTTTTTCAGAAAGCTGAACATTTCATGAAATAGCCTTCTTCCAATGTGGGTTTTTATTGAGAACATAATATGATTCTGTTGCACATTTAGCTTCTTCAGACGTCATTGTTGACGTCAAGATATGTTTGTATCCATTCCCTCAGCTTGTTGGGGTACCTGTGGCCGAAGAAAAGAGAGCATGCTGAGTCTGTTGAATCTGTGTGAGTGGATGATGTGACATGGTTTAGGATCTAAGACGCTATTCCTGCTGGATCGATGTGCCTATAGTTCGATCGCAATGTCAAAACGAAAACAGCTCCTGAGAGGGGTGGTGGGGGTCTTAATGTTAGAAAGATGTGTAAAGAAAATATAAATGTGTAAGAAAAACTTACATGGTTCTACTAAAAATATTCCCACAATTTAAAATAGTAACTTAACAATATCTTTCTCCATTTTCCTCTTATGGATGTCCATCACAAAATTTGTTGTATGTACATATTTCTTTAGCTTTTTGGTTATTCTTGGGGAGGCACTTCTGGTTAAGGACATTTTATTTTGAGTTATAACCACCATCACAAAAAACAGCCTACTTTACAGATTATAAACCAGAATATGAAACAGTTTTTTTTGAGAGCTTTACAAATGATTATATCAGATATCGCTAATTGCATTAAGCACACACACATGCACAAATCTATCCGTGCACTTGTATGATTGTCACCTAAAATGAGCATTTTTAATACGAAACTTTACAGCTAGTCCAAATGTGCACAATGCACACAGTAAGAATTATAATACTGTCCATGTACATTTTCACTTAAATTAGGCACGTCTTATGACAAACTCCTCTGATACATTGTAAATGTGTTTATATGCCCCAATTCAAATTAGATTGTAATCGGACTTGGAAATGGCAACCCCAAAAGAAACTATTGATTTGCCAATCTGCATGCATGTCTTTCCGATTTCCAATAGAAATACACCAAGCAGAATTATAAATGTGACATTGATGTGGTTTTTAATGTTATTCTGCATTCATATGTGTCATGTTCAAAATAATGAGGAGGATTTTTTCTTTTATATAGAATGCTACACAGGTTTCTAGTAAACCTGGAAGCATCAAACTGATGTTTACATTTCCATGAAACACTTAATGTCTTATAAAAAACAGAACTTGATTACTAATTTCCTATGAGTTTGGCAAAGTTTAAACTGGTTTTCAAATGATCGTAATAATATAAATGGGCAGTATGAAATAGAGACTCAGGTAAAGTTGAGGTGAGAGCTTAATAAACTGGCCTATGCCGTTGGAAGCATATCCCAATTTGCAATTTCCCAATCCTCAAAACGACACAATAGAATAATATAAAGAGGCACATGTACAGTCACAAAGCTCCACCTGGTGTGGAAACTTTGAACAAGCCCGCTATGATATCAGTTCAGGATGCATCTTGAGGTCATGACCCCTTTATTTGCACTTGATTTAAGGGAAATTAGCTAAATAGTTCCACAGATATAGCCAAAAATTAGATTTCTTGTGAATGAAGTGCCACCTGGTGGGGAAACCATATATGTGATCATTGTGAAATTCGATACAGGTTGTCCTCTTGGGTACCTAAACATGTATACTGAGTACCAAAATCGAATTGTAAATAGTTTCAGAGATAAAAGCCAAAAAACAGATTTTTCATGAATAAAGCGCCACCTAGTGAGAAAACAATACATTCCAAAATGCTGAAACTTGATGCAGGTCGTCCCCCTGGGGACCTAAACAGGTCCAATGAGTATCAGATTCCAGTTGGGAAAATTGTTCAAGTCAACACGTTCACACGAAGGACATCCGGCAACGACGTGGCGGCAGGCATGATGTAACCATTATTTTCCTGACACTCCCTATTCGGGGATATAATCCATATATTTATACAGATCGTACCGTACCGTCCTCTTCCGCTTATCCGGGGTCGGGTCGCGGGGGCAGCAGCCTAAGCAGGGAAGCCCAGACT
>JBAMHX010000013.1:6102878-6117388 GCA_037177515.1 Pseudomugil tenellus
TTGTTCTTATTCTCAGATGTAAGTCGCTTTGGAGAAAAGCGTCTGCTAAATGACTGTAATGTAATGTAATGTAATATGTCAGTCAATTGAGTGGGCGGGGCTAATTGATTGTGCTAATCATCCATACAGGGACTCATGCAATATGTTTCAATATCACTGAGTTCATAGTTAGCCTGAGATAATGCATGCCAAGTTTTGTTGAGATCAACCTTTTAATGGATGAGTTATTGGTACTTCCTGTTTTTTGGCGTCCGACCATGATTTCCGTTTGGCGTAGAAACTTCAGATTTTTAATGCTACATCATGAAAGGGTTTGACATGTTCTGACAAGTGTCTGGGGTCAATTGCTGAGGAGAACGACCTTCTCGAGTAGAGACAAACACTTCCTATTGGAAGAGGGAAGGGCTTTGGGCTAGGTCAGAAAGGGTCACACCAATCTGATCGGCATGCCTCCCTTTTCATTGACTGTAAATTTTATGTTGATCCAATCAAGATTGAGGGATTTATAGTGATTTATGATGTAATGGCGGCACATCGAAATTCGCCTCAAGGCGTAGAGCCACAGTTTTCAGAGGATATCTTTCCCAACATGTTTTCTCCTGTCTGACATAATTTGGACCTGATTGTGTCTACGCAGCCAAAATAATGGAAGTCTGAGTAAAAAACATCATTTTGAGTGCCAGGGGGCATGGCTAAATCATAAACAAAATATTGACATATAGACCTGTTCAGAGTGAGGCTGGCATCATACCTGTCCATTTTGGTGCAGATATCTTGTTTTATGTGGGATTTTTTGTTCGGCCCATGCTGTAGAACATGTATATCAATTTTGGTGAACATTAATGACCTGCAGTAGCGGCGCACCAGTAATAGGTGGCACTCTCATTCAGTTTGGCCCGAACAGTCCCAAACACCACAGATTCTGAAATTTGCAGGGCAATGATGAACCCAGGAATGTGCATAATGTGTATTATTGTTACATCAAAAAGAATTATAATTATAATGTCTGACATTTATATAGTGTGGCATTAAGCTATTGGTCATGTTAGCAATCTACAAGAAATGTATGATAGTGTCTTTCTTTCTTCCCTTTTATTACCTTCGCCAAGGTGGAAGTCATGTATTTGGTGGCATTGGTCTGGGATTTATGAAGTTGTACTTGAACTCAGGAATTTGTGCATATATAAACACAGCCTTAACCATGTGTATGCACAAAACCTAGTGGTAGAATAATGAAACTGAAAACAATCCCAGTTTCACAGAACGTGTGAAGCAGTGAGATCCCTGCATGAATGATGTTCCATGATGATTAATGGACAAATACCTTCACTGATTGGTGGTGTCACAAAGACAAATTTGCATAATCACTCTGAAAACGTATAAAAGACAGCTGTGTCGAGTGTACGAATTGTATGCTCGTGCCATGGCTCATTTAGCTCTACTGGAAGACGAGGCAAACCGTGCATTTCGCAGGGAGCATATTTTCAGGGACCGTACTGACCATACAGCAACACAACCGGGCTCATGCGTGCTCCAGAAGCACCATTGAGCGCATGATAGGCCTGCTTAAAGGCTGTGCATGTCCAGCACAAGGGGTACACTGCAGTATTGCCTGGCAAAGGTGGGCCATATTATTATAGCCTGCTGTGTGTTACACAGCCTGGCAATCAGGCAAGGTATCCCTTTGCAAGATGCACCCAGACCTGATGAACCCATGCCCGAATCAGATCATGTGCCACCACCAAATGCTGCTGCCATCCAAAGAAGACAGAGGATCATACAGAGATTCTAAGCAAGTCCTTTCGTTCTCCCTTTGAAATGCCCATTGCTTGTGATGTGCTGCACAGTAGAGGAAAATAACCAAGTCACGATATTAGATCCAATTTATTTATTTAATGATTGTGTTGCACATTCAGTGATTCATTTATTTGCTGCAATACATTTGTAATGGGGGCAAGCTGATCCTTTATGTCTGTTATTGCAGTGGTTGTATCGTGTTGGTTCTGCAGCACGGCCTGAGTCAGCACTCTTGGTGCACCATGACTCACTGAATGTGGTCTGGATGGCTCCATCTCCTCCTGTTTCACCGGCTCCAATGGCTCAACTGGCTCCACTGGCTCTTCCTGGGTGTCTGCTGGGATGGATGGAATTTTGAAAGCACGTCATGCCGACATTATGGTGTTTTTATTCATTATGTTCATATGAGTGATGCTTTAAAGATGCGACACCTGTAAATAAACGTTTGCAAACACAGCACTGTGTCCTTTTTCAACCTGCCGGGTCGTCCAATGACATTACGAATGCAGTCGTCATGACCTCTCTTTTGAGATAATGCATGAATAGACAAATTACAGCATTAATATACCTGCGATGTGTGATGGTCCAGCTGGTGCTACTGTGAGAGTATCAGTGTCTCCATCCTGTATTATGCCAGACAGAGCAGTATTTCCAATTATACTGGCAATACATTTGTGGGTGAAAGTGTTAGTTGCGTTTGTCCTCCTTCAGTTGCTGTAATTTGTCAATTGTGTTTGGCGATCCTTTTTTTGGCTTGTAGTTTTATGTCACACCACTTCATCGCTCCTCCAGTCCCACGGCGTTTATTGCAGATGTAACCATCTCCCAGGCAGTGTTTTTCTTTTCATTGGTTAGACCAGCATTCAGACATCCAAACAGTTGGTTTTTGTTTGCCTCCATTGAGGAGCACCTCTACCTCCATCTCCGAGAAGTTTCTTTTCTTTGATCTTGTTGTCATGATTTCCAGGGACAAACATGCAGCCCATATGCTTTGTGAATGGACTTGTTCACACCATATATGGGTAATTGGAGGCGATTCTGTATGCAAATTACCTCGAACGTGAACGAGCACGGTGGTTAAGCACAAGTGGGATTTATCAACATTGATTACTTCTTGATAAGCGTACGACAGGTGTAAGCACAGTTGATAAATACGAATTTTTCTGTACGTCCCCACATCGTAAATGTTGTACGTAAAACACAATATACACATGTTTCTATGCACAGTTGATAAATGAGGCCCTAGTACTTCTTTTAAAAGAATCTTTTATCCATAGTGCGATAGGGATAATTCTGCCATCAGAGCTTGTAACTTGTAACAAAAAAAGACAATTGGTTGCCGAAGGTTTGAGTGCTTCTTCTATATTTTGACTTTCTTAAACAAAGCAAAAAGGTTACAACAATTATCACCCACAATTAGATGCAAAAGAGACCCACTTAGTGATTAGTATGGCACAAATGTCAAGTTCTGCTGCAGCCTCTTTGAGTAACTGCTCACGGATGTATAATTTGTGTCAAGCAAGCAACACACGTTTGCTACTGACACATGTTCTTCAGTCTTTTTCCCACCCTTCGTATTATAAGATAGGACTGCAGATCCCTTCATGTTTTCATTCTTTACCTCATAGCATTTTCTACTGAGAGGTCTTTATTAGAATCTTAAACACAGATATGTTAAAGGATGGAGAATGCAGTCTGCATTGGGAGTGGGGCTGCCCTGATACCATCAATTTGGTAGTCTATATCAATACTGTGTATTTTCAGTGATTTTTTTTTATACCAAGGCTGATTCAAAATGTAATTAATCAAAAATATATCATGCACAAGTATGTTAAGACACTTCTGGGGTAAGGTCACAGTGCCCCACAACTCTTAAGAATAAATAGGTCTGGCTCTTGGAATTCCTGCACGGAAGCTATTTTTATGACAACTGCACTTATTAGAGGGGATGAACTGTAATATATTCTATGCACAGAACATGTATGTCTCCACTATTTGTTCCTGAGGCAAAGGCTGGTCCTAACACTTTTCAAATCATAGTGATTATCTTGAATGCACAATCTCCCTGAAACTTTGGAGGGAAAAACTTTTAACAGTCATCAGTGTGCAAAGTATAATGACTGAACATTGATCAGCCATCACTTTGACGCTACTGACAGGTGAAGCAGGTGGCACTGCTCACCTTGTTACAATCCAATGTTCTGCTGGGAAAGCCTGCATCCCTACAGTTTCAGTCTCCACAAGTAGAACAAAAGATGTGCCTTGCAAATCTGGTTTAGAGGGGTTTAGGGGACATTGCAAATAATCTAAGGTGTAGGATTGAGCCTTCAAACTCAATATAAACCCATAAACAATTCAAATCAAAATTTACTTATATAGTACTTTTAATGCTAAAGAGATTCTTAAATTGCTTGACATGAAACAAAAGTAAAATAAATAAAATAATTTAAATATCCAATTTAAAATAAAAATCAAGCATTCGCAAACCCACACCTACTCATTCATTATTTAATGATCTGCAAAAATCCCACAACTCAGAGCCAGAAGGATACGTTTGCCATTTTTTAGGCACCAGACTTTCCAGAAAATCCTCAGATGATCCATGTCCACACACTCTACTGGTGCAACATGTTCTCACCCCACATATTTCAACAGTGAAGGGTACAGATGATAACAACCTACCAACCTAGTAGAAGGCCCATTAGGGCCCTTTTGACCCATATGAATGTCATGATGACCTACTGATAATGCTAATATTCAAATCAGTGGTGCAGACTTTGTGGGAGTAAATCTATCAGGTTGCTTAACTTGCCAAAATATAACTAAAAAGCAGGTGCCTAATCAGTCGGCAGGTGAGGCTAAGGGACCCTGACTGTTCATAAGATTGTTGATGCATTGGGAGTGAGAATCTGTTGGCTCATGAGTCTATATACTGACAACAGTGTTTCAAACATTTAGTTATGCTTAATATCCGTCAGTTCATGACTTTTGTGGCTATTTTAATGCTGCATTTTAAGTAATGTGAGCTCAGGAAAAAAGACAATTGATTGTTTAATTATAGTGAAACATGCAAACAATCACTGTCAATAGATTCTGTACAGAGTCTATCACTTGCTCGTGCCCCTTTTCTATGGACACGTCTAACCGAAGCCCCAGAGAGCTCACAGCCCTACATCTCTTCTATCAGATAAACTTTTAAAAATCACTCATTAGAGAGCACGCTAGACATTAACGGCTATTTATGACATAAGAAACAGACAATTTCCTGTAGATTTATGTTAGCAGATGGACCGGCACCTTTCAAATCTGTAATGGAGGATGACACCTGTTTTGTTTCATTTTGGGGATTAATAGAGTATTAAATTAAATCTTTCTGAAATTGGAATTTAAACACCTGCAAGTGAGATGACATGTTTGCAGCTGTCTCTGAGTAGCCATTAAAGCTGCATTAATCAGTCTGTGTAAACACACAGTACATCACATTATGACAATCATTATTGTAATAATGCGAAGAACTTCAAAACGGCTCGAGCTCTAACTGACATTTCTCCATGTACCAGTCTGAAAAGAATCGGTCCAACATCTTGTGAAGTCAGTAATATAATGCATACAGATCTTTGGATTTGTCAGCCACATCTTTGTGCTGCAAAACTCTTGTTTTCCAACCTCAAAGATTCTGTAGAAACTGAACTGATAAGACATTTACTAATCTCACTGCTTTCTTTGTGATCCTGGTTTGAGACAATTTTTGCTTTGTTGGTCATTTACTTGGCTGACATCAAAAACTTTTCATATTCTTTGCACAAGCTTCAAGGCATGGTCATTACTTTTTGTTGCTGTGAAGATTTTAAGCTAATTTATTAAATACATATATAAACAACTTTTTGATATTTAAGTTAGTAGCAGCAGAAAAGGATCCACATAACCATCTGGGAGTAAATGTAGGAGAAGAGCTGTTTGAAAAGACTGCTCTGTTATCTGCATGTACTGGCAATGGAGGTATTTAGATGTGTATTTAAAAGTTATTACCAATGTTATGCCTTCAATTGAACCTCAACTACGAACTCAAGATATGAGTTAAATAAGTTGTCAATAGTAGCATTAACAATACAGTTGCTGTTATTATTTTTCTTTAAAATAAACTGCATGACGTTTTTATAACTCTTTGTGAAGTGAGTGTTGGATAAAGACGTTCACAAAGTGAGCTGATATTTGCATAAAAGGGTCACAGGTGATTAAGTGTTTAAGTATTCCCAATTGATTTGTACTAAAATAGCTTGCAGTGAATATGATATAATTTAATGACATGGAACTCACTGTTTACAACTTCAGTCTATTATATCCTCTTTCCCCTAAGCTCTCATTTCTCAATACTAATCTGACAAAGCATCACGTTGATGATGAGCACTGGCTCTGCATGTTTATGTGTGTATACTTAAAGCTGTGTGAGCTTTCCATTGCAGCTGTACGTGCACATTTGCTCGTGTCTGAGTCGGTCTCGGGGTTGGGAAGTGGAAAGAAAAGCCTCTGTGGAATAGCAATCACCAGAACAAAACAAGTCTTGAAAAAAGAAAAGATGAATAACTGTTGAAATAACACAGTGAGGAAAGGGAATGTTGACAGCTCTAATTAAAATCCCGCCCATTAGCTCAGTGTTAATTGGATGATTTATTTTCCCAGGTGACTGACTGACAATCAAATTATTCCTGTGGTATTAAAATGAATGGGAAAAGGGGTTTTCATACTTATGATGCAAGGATAGCTCAACAAAAACTGTTTTAGTCACCTAAATAAGCAGAAATATGGATATACACAAATACACACACACACTGTCAGTAAAAGGTTTGGACACACTTTTCCATTGGATTTAATAGGAAAGTGTGTCAAACGTTTGACTGGTAATATATATGCTTATGTATATATGACAAGATTGTGTCAATTAACATTTTCAGATGATCAGTAACTGTTTCTTTGCATGCTTGATTACACAGAGTAGTTTGAAGTGCAGAAAATATTTGTGAATTAATTTTAAAATAGGCTTGTATTTTTAGCAGATCACAAAAGTACATGTAATGCAAATCCATACACATACATGAGTATGGCTCATGATGGGTTTTTAAAATATCAGATATATTTTTTTTTTCATTTCTAGATATGTACAAGCCAACAAAATAGAAATACATTTTCAGAACCAATTTACCTTTCAGCAATTAGAAATAAGAGTTCAACACCGACAGTATTTTCTACTGTGGTGTACTTTATTCTTACTTCCTGTTTGCTTTTGTAGAAGATGTCCCTGTGTCTGTTCTGTTTACTTAAGCTCTAGCTACTAGCTAATGCCACACTTTCTGCTGGAGTCCTTTCCAGTCCTTTGGTAAAACCAGAGTAAATGCTTTATGCAATTGTTGTGGCCTAATCAGTAGGTTATTTTATAGTGCGGTTTTCTGTCTGTGAGACACAGTTCACCACTTATTTTTCAAGAATCTATTAAGTTATTTGTCATTGGGTCTAAAGCATACAGACATTTTTCATTTTACTGATTGAAGTAAAGCCCAAAGCCTCAGTGAGACATAATGGCTACCAAGATATCAGTCGCTTGTCAAAGGGCCTTTTCATACATCAGTTGTTTATTCATGAGTGCCAAACAGCTGGCATGGCATTGGTGTTAACTTACAAACATGAAGCTAGGCTTGCAGAAACAGCTGAGTGACAACAGAACTATGGGTTAGAGTGGTAAGCTCCACAATGCTGACTAGATGTGTGTATGAACACACTGAGGTGGGCTTGTTTTTACCTCTAATATTACCTCCCTTTCCAGCTCAGAGGCAAATCAGAGGTGGATCAGCTTCACCCTTCATGCTGCCACTGCACTTTCACAGATGACACAGAGGTACATCATTTCAAGCTTGAAAGGCAGATGACAATAGGCCCTTTCTTTCACCTCCCATTCCCTTTAAGAATTGTACCTAAAAAATTAAAAGAAGTGTTTTCTTTTCTTGCATAGATATAAATAAATGTTTGTTGGAATAATTTTCTGCATATCTAACTGATGGTACTGCTGGGGTATCAATTCAATGGCACGTAAGTGAAGGACATGTGACACCACATAAAGTCAAAAGGAACAATTCAAAGAATTCATTAATTCCATCCATCTTTTTTCTGCTGCTTATCTGGGGTTGTGTCATGGGGGAAACAGGCTAAGCAGGGAAGCCCAGCCACATTTACCAGCTCATCGGGTGTTCCCAGGCCAGCCGATAAATATAATCCCTGTCCTTGGTTGTCCACGGGGTCTCCTCCTGCAGGGACATGCCCGGAAAACCTAACCAGGGAGCCATCCAGAAAGAATCCTAACAAAATGCCTGATCCACCTGACCTGACTGTTCTTGACGCAGACTAGCAGCAACTCTAATCTGACTCCCTCCCTCCCGGAAGACTGAGCTTCTAGGATGACTGAGCTTCTAACCCTATCTCTAGCCCGGCTACCATGTGAAGGAAAGTCAGACCTGCCCTTTTTTTCAATATCATTAATTCAAAGAGATTAATATGTGGGTTTATCAATTAATCAATCCACCAAAAACCCCTTTATCCATTTATTTATTATGTTTCTGATAGTTTTAAAGGAAAAAAAACTGCTATTTTGAAAAAGTGAATTTAGCATTATCTCCCCGAGAGAAGCTGGTTTTGGGCATATATGTGCCCGTTCACAGCTGTAAACATAAACCACCAAAAAACATTTATTTTTCTTATTTATTGAGCTTCTGATAGTTCTCTAGCTTTAGAGTATGGATAGAGGATGATCTATTGGCTATGTTGTTCAATTAACAACTGAATCCGACATTCTGGTCCACACTCTTTCCCAGTGGTGCTGCTGGTGATTGCTTGTTTGTTTATGTGGCTTCAGTCTGTGGCATTACTAACAAATGCTCAAATATTTTGGGAGATTTCACCCACTGACCTTTACCTTTAACTGAAAGGATGAATCAGTCTTATGCACACAGGTAAGAACCAGTTTCAACGTGCCCATGAGGGGGCCACAAGGGTTCAGTGTGAGTTGCAGATAAGGATCCCACATGGGTTCATCTGTAAATTCTACACTGACCTCACCTGGCTTTGCCAATTTGGGATTCAAGTTGGCCCAATAACCCAGCCATCATATCCATGTGAGGTCCATTAGGGTAAAATTTGGACAAAGTGGGGACGTGTGCTGGTTAAATGGCCCCAAGTCTGGCCTCAGCTGTAACTCAGTCCCAACCAACATGAAATCCAAATAGACAAAAACAGTTGAGGCCACCATGTTAATTATAAATAAACCCACGGGACTGTAATCTGCAGCCAAAATTGAAGTCTTATGGGGCCCTATAAGGGTTAAATTATGTGGACATGCTGACTGGAAGGCCGCTTAGTAAATAACCAAGAGTAGTGCCTTAAGAAACTAACATTTTGCATGCATTAAATGATGCACTCCTTATAAGAAATACAGTGACACCTCAAGATACGAGTGCATTGACATACAAATTTTTTGAGACATGAGCTGGGATTTGACCAAATTTATACCTTGAGATACGAACAAATTTGGAGATATGAACATCCGAGCAGACGCCACCGCTGAAACAAAGATCCATAACAAGGCGTGCTCTAAATGGATTAATTGATACAAGAAGAGGAAAAACAACAACAATTAACTAAACTCACTGTTTCTTCGGGGAGTAATGCATGATATGATTAATTAGATAAGAAAAGCATTACCCAGGATGCAATGAACATGCAGAGGTTTTAGTTAGTTGCTCTGTTGTTAAAATGAGTTATTTACAGCATAAATATGGGTGTTTCAAATCCACTAAAAAAATTGTTTTGGCATGATAGCAAGTTTCCAAAGTGTGCTTACAGTTTATCTGCATATGTGTGAGGGAGTGTGTGTGCACTTTTATTGCATATTTAAATGCACTGTGTGTGTTGGTGTGTGAACCTCTAGCTGAGTTATTTAGATATCCCTCCAGTCCTTCAATAGAGGACTTCAAATTGATTTAGCTGAATTGCCTTTCAAAGCTACTTCAATTTCACCCCTATGCAAATTTACACTTCTCTCTGTCTCTTTATCAGTCACTCTCTTTCTCCCTCCCTCACTCTATCCCTCCATCCATCTATCCCACCCACCCGGCCAAGATACCTTTCCTCTTTGCTATTCAACTCTCCTCACTTGTCCTTCCCCTCCCGTACTTAATGACCACTCTTTCCCTTTTTTTATTTAATCTATTTCTTTAATTTTATCTTTTATGTCCGTCTAAACTTCCTCTCTTTTCAATAGCTTATTTGCTCCAAATAATGGTGTGCCGCAGCTAAGAGGCCGTGGCTTTGTGTAAGTTTCACAACCAGTTAGTCAGATTGTCAGCAAAAGTGTGTGCATGTGTGTGAGTGTGTGTGTGTGCTTCGGTGTGACAGCAAGGCAGTGCATCATTTAGTTAACTCCTCTTGTCTGGGCTGCAGTCTGATCGGATGTATGTGTGTACGTGTGTGTGCGGCGAACTAAGAGACCTTGACAACATCAACACAATTGCAAGTCCATAAAACAGCAGCAACGTTTTAGCTTATGTACCTGGAAATTACTTCTGGCATAAACTGTGGGTCAGCTTACACACTCACACACACATACACCGAGGGACAACACATAGTTGTTTACATATTTTAACACTGTCCAGGATGTGCACACACATGCAGATAAACAAACAAAGCTCTCATTTTGGAAGTGACTATAACAAACTGATATGCACATATATGTACTCTGTCATTCACATGCAAACATGCTGCAAATCTGTAAAACACACCAACTGTGCCGAGTGTAATCAAACAAAACATACTTCTTTGAAATCATGCACACACTTTGCTCGGTTGTACAGTGTTGCCTTGCTGCATTTTTACTGAGGAATCGTTACTTTTTTTTTCTTTCTTTTTTTTTTTTTTGATGGATTCAGCCGTAGGAGTTTGGACTGAGATAGTGTCTATTGATTTTATATTTGGCAGACTACTCTGCGGCCACTTAGTCCTGCAATATACCTTACCCTTCCTGTCTTTTTTCTTTCCATGTTTCTCTTATATGCACCATCAGTCTCTCATTTTTACTCCTCTGTATTTGCCAATCTGTCTTTTTTATTTACTGTTCTTTTTTTTGCACATTTTGCCATTTTTAATCACTTGCTACACTTCCTTCTTTTGCAATTGACACTATTATATATTCTGCCCAAAATACATTCCTCAATCTTTCACTTGTTTTCTCTGTTCTCATTTATCTCCTTTACTTATTATGTTTTCTCCATATTTTGCTTGTTTAGGGTTTTGTATTTTTTTTGTCCTTGTTACACCCCATAACTCTTCAAACTTGGATGCTGTGTTACCTCTTTTCTGCTTCTTCGCCTGTTTTTCATCCCATTTATCCAGTCTCCCTTCCTCGACTCCTGATTTTGCTGCCTCATCTTTATATCCCCCCAATCCCCGTCATACCATTTTATGCTCCTTAAGGTTTTTATCCCATGCATTTTGTAAACTTTGTGCTTTTCCCATCTATTTATTTTTTCTTTTACCATTTTATATTGATGCCTATTATTTATTCAACCTCCTTCCTTTTTCCTCTAGTTTTCTTCACTCTTTGATTTACATATTTCTTTATCCTCTAATTTTTTTCTGTTCTCTGCTTGTTAATGTCACTCTATTTCCACCAATATTACTTTCAGTGACATTTAAAGTTATTTTTTTCAAAATCCTCCCCAGTCTTCCAACCACATTTGTTTTTTTCTCCCTTCTTTTTCTGTGGTTGCAATATTTTTCCTAAAGTCAGGCAAGGTGAATTTATTTGCACATCTTATACCTTAAGGAAAACAGTTTAGTGTAAATTATCAAAACAAAAAAAAAGGATACATCGGTGTCATCAGTGATGTCATTGTCAATTCTAATCATCTGACAAATCTTTTGTTAAAAAAAGATAAGTCGATTTTGATTTATTTAAATTGAATAATTCATAATAATTATTCTGTCCCTTATTTTCTAAAGTAAAACAAAATACATAAAACAGCTGGTGATTTTGTGATTTCTGTTTATTAGTGCTGTAAGTGAGCCAATGTTGTTAGCTGTTGGCTGTTAGCTAAAGTCAAAGCCAATGTCGACGGGGGGGTGTCGTGCCGTAATGTGTGGTGAGATATTTTGGTATAAGAATGTAAGAATACTTATGTAATTTTTCTGTTCTGTATGTTACAGTTTCATAAATTTTACAAATGGTCTTTAGTAAAGGCAAAGACTACAACAGTGTGTCCTTTCATTGGAGCCATTTATATGTTTAGCTCGCTGTCTATGTAACGATGTAGAGCCGGAGCCAAAGGGAAGGTTAACAGGATTTATTAGGATCAATGAGAAGTGATGAACAAAAACCTGTATTGAAGTGGAGGAGTCCAGGAGGGATGCAGGGACAAGGAGCAGGAAGGCAGACTGTGGGATATCCAGGAAAACAGGGCAGGCAGGAGCAGCAGGAACAAGCAGGGGTATTGACACATTCATCCATTCAATGTCCGACGCTGAAATGACTGATGAGCTGAGGGATACAGCTGTGAGGGGAATCAGGAACAGGTGCAGGTGATAGGGGATTAGGCTGATAGTGTCTAGAGCAGGGCATGACAGTACCCCCCTCTGAAAAGGGCGGACACCGGACTCCCAAACCAGGGTGGGGAGGGACGGACGAAGTCAGGACGAAGCTTGCTCAGGAGGGCGGCCTGGAGGCCACAGGGACAGGAATTCCGGATCAGGCGGTTGACCAGGAGGCGGAAGACTCTGGAGGTCCGGGTCAGGAGGTCGACCCCTGGGACCTGCTGCTGCAACACTGGCGTGGAGAGCTGCTGCTGCTGCCACACTGGCGTGGGTCTCCCGGGCGACGTAGAACGTGGCGCCCCGGGAGACATAGCGGGAGCCCCCCCTCCCAAAAAAATGTATTGAGAATTTGGGGACATGCAGGGCTGGACTGACTTTATTTCACAATAACGCAAATATATATTTTGAAAATTACAAAAAACTGCCTCAGTACTTTGGATTGTATTTGTTTTTATTTAAATGTGTGTCTAAATTAAAACATCAACGTCAGAAAAAAATAATCCTGGTCAGATGCATGTAATAAAATTCATTTGTGGTCACAGTACACAGTGCTGCTGCCTTCCAAGTATGTCTGCTGGAACAAATATGTGTATTTATGTGCATAAAATGACATCATTTCCAGCACTCAAATGCTGCTAATTCTTTTCTATCTGGCACACAATGACTTCTGATTGATTGGAGACTGCGAAGGGTACATAGCATGAACACTTCATTTTAAGCTAATTCGGCCCCAAACAAACTGCACATTTGAAGTTTGGATCTGAAGCACCCTTAGAATTGGGACAGTACTTGGCGAGCCAGTATGACATATGCATACTTCGAAGTATGCAAACCCTGAATTGAGACACAGCCATACTCTGAAACAATTATATGTTAATAATGCAGATATTTCATCTACTGTGTTACAGTTTTACAAAGTTCTCAGTAAACCTTATGGAAACAAATCAACTGAGTCCTGGAGTTTCTGAGAGAGTTTAAGCTGGTTGGAAACATTGTGAAAGAGGCACTCATGTGATGGCAGCTGCCACCTCGTACAGGCTGGTTCTGTCTGCTGTTTTTCACTTTGACAAAAATCATGTGTGGCTCTGAATGATGTATCACCCTAAAATAAGCCCAAATAGTAAGCTTGGTGGTGGTCTGTCCTCTACGAGTGCATTTCTAGTTAATTAAATTATCCGTACTTGGCATCCACTGGTGAAATAAACAGATTTCATAAGACAGCATGCAAAAATATGTAATTAACTCTTTCTTTTATGAAGATAGCAAAAAGACTCATCACACAGTATAAAACAGGTTCTTTAATAATTTCATTTTGAAAAAACATTTTTCCTCGTTCAGTGTCATCCCATCTCTTTTCTTCTTGGTGTCATTATTGTGTGTTTGTAATTAGTTGAGGCCAACGTGTACAGATATAACACAGAATATGTTATTATTAAAATCAGTAATAACCATTAAAATTGAAAGATTTAAGTATGTATTTGTGCATTTGTCTGCAGGGAAAGATGGGGTGTTAAACACTAATATTTGCTTTGCATGTCTTTCTTTACTGTAGGTAGTGTACCGTGACACCTGTTTGAACTAATTAACTGAGTTGACTGAGCTGATTAGATCTTTATTCCAATACCAATATAACTAATCCTGGAGAGTAATGGACTGTCACACTGAGCCTCCAGCTATTTCAGTATCTACTCAAATGAAACTCTTTTTTTGTCTTTTGCCTGCCCTCATCTCTTTCAAAACAGTTTTCATTAGATTTTTACTCAAACTGTTTACTTCAGTGTTGTGATACTTTTACAAAAATAATAAGCAGAAATTCATATTTTCTGGATTGAAAGAAATAAAAAAATCACTTTGTGAAGAACTAAAAGTGTTATTTCATCTAAGGAAAAAATGTTTTTCCTTCCTACAACATCTGAGAAAAAGATTAATTCATACACAGTGTTGTTTAAAGGAGGGTATTCAATTAAAGATATATGATTTGGAAAGTATATAAGTAAGTTATGGTTTATTAACAAGCTACGTACAAATATGTGTGTTAAAAATGAATGTTTATTCATTCATTAATTATTTATTAATTATTTTTT
>JBAMHX010000013.1:6150408-6161196 GCA_037177515.1 Pseudomugil tenellus
GACAGGTTAATGTTCCTTGAAATAAGATAAATTATCTGCCAACAGAACAAGAAATTTGATCTTATTTCAAGGAAAATCAACCTAATTTTTGTAGGGTTTTTTTCTGTTTTTTGAAGCCAGCTTTAGTTGTTTTATCCACATGGAGCCTTAGCTCAAAAACACAATATTCTTAAAGCAGTTCCCAATGTGAATAAATCTGAAAACTTCACAATTCTGTTTCCATGTTTATAATCCACACGCATGTTTCCTTTTTAACCCCTTTTCCTGTCATCTTTGTCCTTATGTGTTATCTTAGGACTTTATGTCCATGCTCATTGCTTTATTATCTCTTTTCAAAGTGTATTCACTCTAGGATAGTCCTCTGGGTTTGCGTACACTACTTAAATGAAGTAAAGGACCTTTTAAATAATATATTCCACCAATGATCCAAACATACAGTATTGTCAAAAGAATATATTTTATCCCTTATCATGATCTTTGTCGAATCCTAACAAAGTAGCTTTGATTCCTAAACTATCTTTTGTCTAAAAGCAACCAGGCAGTGAGCACTTGTGTCATCCAAACACCTCTTTTATGTGGACTTTCTGGCCTGGTGAATTACAGAGGTAATAATAATAAAGTGTTAGCTCTTCTTATTTCCGTCTCTACTTTCAGTGTATGTGAACAAGAACAACATTCCTAGGTCTTTGTTCAAGGTCTGTTGTTTAAATAAATTCTATCTTTTGCTGACACAGTTTCCTGTATATTATATAGTGAACCGTTTCGACATTGCCAGCACTCTTGTGTAACAACATCCATTTCTTGAAAGGGCTTTCCCACACTTTAGTTCCAACTTTCTATCCACTGTTATCCTTGTTAAAGTTGCTTCCTCTCTCCTTCGGTTGTCTCTCTTCTCTACTTTCCTTTAGCCTACATTTAACCTGCTTGCTGTCTCTTCGTTTCTCCCCTCCAAGTCTCATGCTAATCATGTTCCAGACAGTTCCACGGGCCCCCAATTTTACTTCAAAGGCCAAGTATTTTCTCAGTGTCAGTAAAAGACCTGTCAACCCTGCCTGCCTGCATGCCTACCGCAGTCATGGAGCAAGTCTAGAGTAAAGATGGAAGGAAAAGATGTTATAAAAAGCATGGGAGAAAGAGATTAAGATCTGCTGAAGGTAAAGTCCGCTAGGAGAGGCATAGAAATGCTGGTGCAGTAGGTGGCACTAACTAGATGAATCACATCAGCAGGAATGTGAGTTTTTGTCAAGTGCGTGTCAAAATTATCTGTGTTCATGACTGTTAGAGAGAGTGCATG
This sequence comes from Pseudomugil tenellus, assembly GCA_037177515.1. Lineage (NCBI taxonomy): Eukaryota > Metazoa > Chordata > Actinopteri > Atheriniformes > Pseudomugilidae > Pseudomugil > Pseudomugil tenellus. The sequence goes on from JBAMHX010000013.1 coordinate 6,151,703, forward strand.
TCAGCGCTTTGCTAATCTCAAAGTTTGAGAAGAAAAACAAGGAGTAAAAAAAGTCATACAGAAATGGCACATAGGACCTTTTCCATGCTTGAGAAAAAGAAAAAAAAGCTTTACCTTGCAATTTCTATTTGAACTTTTCTCTTACTTTGCCTGCCTTTTTTCTCACATCCTCCTCTCCTCCCTCCTCTATGCTCGTGTTTCCAGCCTGCAGGAGGAACAAGCGAGAAGCGCAGTGTCCTCTTCCTTTTCGTCTCGTTTTCCAAGCATGAATTAAAGTTGCATTCCGTGCCGTCATTGTTAGGCTAATAAGAAAAAGTTATCTTCAAAGGGTTGGGGTGGCAAGAGAGGAGAGAGCCAGGGGGATGAGAGATGTGGTGTGTGTGCATGTAGAGGGTTTAGCTAAAGCATAGATTTTTTTCTTTTTTTTTTTTACTCTTCCTAATGCGTGAAATTACACCTGCCACCTTTCTGTCTGAGCGTGTGTTTGAGTGCACATAATCAAACGCCTTTCAATTTGTGTATATGTGCGTCCACATACAAGCACTGATGTGTATAGTATACATCAAGCTATATTCCTAGGTGCACACACCTCTCACCATGCATTCCTTATCCAGGAGTGGGCAGCCTAAAGTTATATTTTTGCTAACATGCTGCACAACACTATTAACAGTTCCATTCCTATTAACACTGAGTCCCAGATAGCAAGTTAATTAACTCCCTGCCCTCCTTTTCCCCTGGCTATCAGCATACAGGTAGGCTTTCATGTTGCCACCAAGAGATAGAGAGAGGAACAGGAAGGTGGGAAATAGGTGAGTGAAATTGAGGTGGGATGAAAATGAAAGGTGTTACAGGCAAAAGAGGCAAAAATGGGTGAGGCAAGGAAGGAAAACATAACAGGAGGAAAAGGATAATAAGTAAAAAGCAAGATGGGAGGATGAGGTGGAGAGGTGAAAGAGAGAGATGCTGGTGAAAACAGAAACATGAGCTAAATTAGATGTGGAAACGAAACCACTGAAAGGATTGTAAAGTGGGGCTGCACGGTGGCGTGGTGGCTAGAGCTGGCTCGGACAGTGGCCTATCTGTGTGGAGTTTGCATGTCCTCCTCGTGTTAGTCTGGGTTCTCTCCAGGTACTCCGGCTTCCTCCCACAGTCCAAACACATGCACCTTGGGAATAGGCTGATTGGTAATTCTAAATTGCCGTGAGTGAGTGTGTGTTTCTGTGGTTGTTTTTCTATGTGTGCTGGCTCTGTTGACTGGCGACCTGTCCAGGGTGTGCCCTGCCTCTCGCCCAATGTCAGCTGGGATTGGCTCCAGCCCCCCTGCGACCCCGTTCGGGAACAAGCGGTAGATGACGAATGGATGGATTGTAAAGTGCCATAGAAGTTTGATAGAAGGATTGAGGGTTTTTTTTTTCCCTCAATCAGTTTTTTTTCTTTCAAATTAACAATTTCTTTGTACTTTATCAGAGTATAATAAGAAATGTAACAAATAAGGGGGAGGGGGGCAAACTGTATAGTCATGCACCTAAACTGGAAATGAGCACCTATTCATATTTACTGTCCTTATAGTACCATCACATCATGATTATATTCTGCATGCACTTTTTTACAGCTCAGGGCAAGACCAGAAAGCCGAGCAGTAGGTCAGTCGACCATAAGCTCATTTCCGTTTTTTAAATTAACACAATGTTGCAACCACAGATGACATCCAACAGCCAATAAAGGTTGTGTCCATATTGACCACATTTGGTACTTCCATTCTGTATAGTAGAAGGCTTAAAATGTAGAATGTGTGCTTTTTAAAAAATACTTTGATTGTAATGAATTTTCCTATGTGGGAGAATAATTTCAGAACATGGAGTACTTCTATTCTATTCCAGTCATTTAGCCGACGCTAAATGACTCTCCAAAGTGACTTAGATCTGGGACATGGGGTTCAGTGTCTTGCACAAGGACACTTCAGCATGTAGACAGGGGAAGCCTGAATAAAACTACCAACGTGTAGATTGGCAGACAACTGCCCTTAGCGCCTGAGCAACAGCCTTTACTTCTTCATAACTAGTCAAAGATGAGTAAAACTACCCCTTTATGAATCAACGTTAATTATTAACCCATAAAATACAACCTAAGTACATCTGGGCAGAAAAATCCCATTTTTAAGAACTAAAGTCTTTGACTCTTTAACAAAGTTTGAAAAGAAAAAGCTATATTTTTGGGCTGTATTTTCACTATCTGTTTCCACGTGATAGGTCAAAACTAGTTTAGTGTAATCTTCAGCTTTCTGGTGTTGATCAGAACACCAGGAGACAATTGAATTTTGATTAACTTTCTACCACAAAGTTATGAAAAATATCTCAGATTTCTCAGATGTCAAATATGATACATTGCTTTATAGGGTTACTGATCAAAACACCTAAACAACACAAAGTAACTCCAAGTCATCCACACTATTGTGAAATCAAACTGTCCTCTTTGGAAGCAACACTGATTGACAATTAATTTCACATGCTGTGGTGTAAATGGAATAGACAACAGGTGGAAATTATAGGCAATTGGCAAGACACCCCTAATAAAGGAGGAATTCTGCAGGTGGTGACCAAAGACCACTTCTCAGTTCTGATGCTTTCTGGCTGATGTTTTGGTCACCTTTGAATGCTGGCAGTGGTTTCACTCTAATGGTAGCATGAGAAAGAGTCTACAACCCACACAAGTGGCTCAGGTAGTGCAGCTCATCCAGGATGGCACATCAATGTGAGCTGTAGCAAGACGATGTGCTGTGTCTGTCAGCGCAGGCTCCAGAGCATGGTGGTGCTACCAGAAGACAGGAGACACGGAGGAGGCTGTTGTAGGGCAACACCCAGTAGTTGGACCGCTACCACTTTCTTTGTGCAAGGAGGAACGAGAGGAGCACTGCCAGAACCCTGCAAAATGAGCTCCAGCAGGCCATAAATGTGCATGTGTGACTTCAAACAGTCAGAAACAGACTCCATGAGGATGGTATGAGGGTCTGACATCCACAGGTAGGGGTTGTGCTTACAGCCCAACACCATGCAGGATGTTTGGCACTTGCAAGAGAACACCAAGATTTTCACTACTGGCGCCCTGTGCTCTTCACAGATGAAAGACATGTGACAGACATGACAGCGTCTGGAGATGCCGTGGAGAAAGTTCTGCTGCCTAAAACATCCTGCAGCATGACCAGTTTGGCAGTGGGTCAGTAATGGTGTGGGGTGGCATTTCTTTCAAGGGCAGCACAGCCCTCTGTGTTAACAGGAGGTAACCTGACGGCCATTAAGTACCAAGATGAGATCGTTAGACCCTTTGTGAGAACATATGTTGGTGCAGTTGGTCCTGTATTTCTCCTAATGCAAAACAATGGTAGACCTCATGTGGCTGGAGTGTGTCAGCAGTTTCTGCAACATGAAAGCATTGATGTTATGGACTTAAGCACATCTGGGACACCATGTCTCGCTCCATCCACCAATGCCAAGTTACATCACAGACTGTCCAGGAGTTGTTGGATGCTTTAGTCCAGGTCTGGGAGGAGATCCCTCAGGAGAACATCTGTCGCCTCATCAGGAGCCCAGGTGTTGTAGGGAGGACACACAGGCATGCGAAGGCCACACACACTACTGAACCTAATTTTGACTTGTTTAAAGGAGATTGCATTAAAGTTAGATCAGCCTGTAGTATGTTTTCCCACTTTAACTTTGATAATTTTGTGTGATTCTGCTATCAGCACATTGAACTATGGAAAGAACGAAGTATTTAATAAAAAAAAATCATTCTCTGTTCAAAACCACTTCCCTATAATTATTCATGGGGTTGGACTGAAACACAGTAAGAAATCAAAACTTTTTCTCCCCCTGTAGTCTTTATTATTTCTTTTTCTCCCATCTTTGACATATATGTCTTATTAATCAAGTTTTTATGATTTATTGTTTTACAATAAACACTACAACACTTCTTGAGTGCTCAGGTTTCTGATTTGGATTGGCATTTAATCACCAACCTTTGCTTATCTACCTCCAGCATGCCTTTAGAGCAGGGTGGGGGACCTTGGCCCTAGTTGTGCAGGTTTTACATGCGTCCTGGTCTTGCACACCAGATTCAAATGATTGAATCACTGTGCAGATCTTGATAAGCTGTTGGATCTATTTGATTTGAATCAGGTGTGGTGGACCACCTTCAGGGTTCCCCAGCCCTTCTTTAGAGGTTTTACACTGATGAATCTATCCTCAAGCTGATAAGGAATATATTTCCAGTATGTGCACTTGTTGGCATTTATGTCACATCAGAATTTAAATATGGTTGTCCCCAATTGTACCAGCTCTAGAGGACTACTTGGTGTGAAAATTACCCTTACAACCTGCAAGATATTAGCCCTCATGAATCGGTCATCCTTGATTTAAAAGCATATCCCTTTCCAGGTGACGGCTAGTATTGGCACCCAGACCATGCATTTTCAACAGGCCAAAGAAGATGGTGTAGTGGTTAGCACTACACCAAGGAGTGAACAGGAATGGCTGTTTATCTCACTGTGTTGGCTAAATGGCTCCTGCAATGGACTGGTGACCTGCATCCAACCGCTAATAGGCTCCAGCTTCCCCACCACTTTGAATTGGATTAAGCAGAATAAAAAATTAACGAATGACTTAAGAGGCACGAGTGTTTGCAGAGTATAAGTAATCGTTATTATAAAGAATGAATTAAAATGAATTTTGTGATTGATTGAAAAAGTAATGTTATTGAAGCATCACAAGGGAGTTTATGCAATTAGAGCCAAAATGTTTGTTTGCTTTAGTTGACTTTTTTAATACAAAGAAGCATTGGATTTGTGCTCAGACTTTATAGCGATCTGAAGTGAATCAGTTATTCTTTCTTCAGATGTGATGGACGCTGTTCCAACATAATACACTTCCTCCAGCCACAGAAGTGAGCGCAGCCACTTGAAAAAACAAGGCGGAGTACACACTACATTACTTCAGAAACAGCTCTGATGTTCAACAAGGTAGATTTGAGTTTACATTTGATCTCACTGGAAATCCTTTTTCCCTTTTCATTTTGTAACTACTTCTGTCTGTGTATGTCCATGTGTTGACCTGGTTGTGTATCTGAATGTATCCCTCAGGGATTTTTTTTCAAGATCAAGGCTTTCATGGTCTCAGCTCGATGAAGAGGTCGTGGCAGCCAATTAGTTCACGCTAAATTGATCCCACCATTTGAAAGTGAGTGTGTGCATATGTTTGTGAGTGTCTGCTTAAAAATCGATGCTCATGTTTTATCGGCAGAGCCATTAGTTGTTTTAATGAGTGATGCATGCATGCAAAAAGACTTGAAAAATAAGGAAACATGTCATTTACAGAACAATGAAGTAAAATCTATCTAGGGTATGGATGAATAGATGTTTTCCCATGCAATGGTATTGTAGCAACTGAAAATGTGTTTTTCCAAACACTATATGTACATAGCTTGTAGGGATTTATGGGCATTGAATAGCAAAATAATGTCTGATAGAAGAGCCTCCAGGCTACGCCGGGGTTAACATTCACAAATATGGATCCACACAGGATCCACATTGCGAACGTATAGGCAGATGATTTATAACCATTTAAAAGGTAGGTATTGGGGAAAAATAATGGAAAGATAGTTTTATAGTGGGGCTGCACGGTGGCGAAGTGGTTAGCACTGTAGCCTCACAGCAAGCGGGTTGCCGGTTAGATCCCCGGCCACAGTCCAAAGATCTTGGGGATAGGCTGATTGTAGACCTTAATTTAGTGTAGTGTGTTTAGAGTATGTATGTGTGTGCGTGGTTGTTCGTCTATATGTGTGGCCCTATGATGGACTGGCGACCTGTCCAGGGTGTACCCTGCCTCTCGCCCAATGTCTTCTGGGATTGGCTCCAGCCTCCCCACGACCATTCAGGGAAAAAGCGGTGATGGATGGATAGTTTTATAGTGCAAGAAGTGTGAGTGAAGAACTGAGCCTGTGTGGTTGTTTCATTGTCCCATACAGTTTGCCAAAGAGGCATGTTTAATGGAGTATTGGACGTTAGTTTATCAGTAATATCACACAGTGCAAAGTAAAGTGATGGAGCCATAGAAAGTGGACATATCAGAAACAGTCATCACAGTTTACAGTTTTATATTTCATTGCTTTTCTTATTTAAGTGTTTACTTGGTTTTGAATGGATTTTTCTCAGCTTCCGTTTGGTTTATTGTTTCTACTTTTAAACGTTATCTTGTGTTCTTGTGACCCTCTTCTGTATTTTAGTTTACCTTTCTCTTTACTTAAAATATTTTTTCATTCTGCACCTTTAGTTCCTGCTTAACTTGCTCTTTTATTTCCTTGAACCCCTCTGCTGGCACTGTCTGTTTGGTTTTGTGCCTGTTATTGTTGCACACCTGGTCCTGGTTTAGTGATTGCCTCCCACCTGCCTCCCTCAATATACATGCTCCCAACTTTACATTGTTTCCTACAAGAGGCCTGTACTATGAATTGGAATGAAAGCTATGCCATTGGAAATTTGTTAACATTATTATTTCAGATGCAACCTGAGTGGACGCTCCACAGATTTCGGAACAAAATATTCTTCACAATGGTCAGTGACAAGACTTTCTTCAAACTGCTTCTGTCGTATGGATGAAGTAAACAGTATTTATTTGATGTTGTTTGCGGCCCACAGGAAACACAGTTAGGAGTTAGTTCATTAGAGGTAAAATCTACCTTTTGTATAGGATTGCATTCATGTCTTAAAACTTTTTGGTCCTGATTTACTGAAGCTTTGCATGTATTAAAACTGTACAAAACATGATAGCACATGCAAAAACATGTACCCGATTTGCTAAATAGGCACAGTGAGGATTGCGCCTTTATGAGCAAAATACCACCTGCAGATGTTAACTGGCTCAGCTGCAAACAGTAGCAGTTATTGATGTGAGAAGGCATGGACACCAGAGGCCTGTACTACGAAGTGTGATTGACTTAGCCCGGACTTATCTTCGTTCTCGGAATTGATATGTTGAGGAACTAGGATAAGCTGAACTACGAAGCTGGCTATCAACTAGCTTACTCAACCCAGAACTTTCCACTTAAGATAAGTGTGCGTTCACATAAAAGAGTTAGTGATCGGAGGTTATGAACAATCACAAACATAGACAAACCCAGAGCGACGTATTTTAACATGGAGGAGCAGACTATCATTCTCCACAAATACAAGAAGTTTAAAAATATATGCAATATAAGCTAAATATAAGCAAAACCAACCCTATTGCTGCAGCAAAAGCAGGAATGAATGCTGGCAGAAAATAGCGACTCCATTAATGCAGAAGCTTGTCAGATCATCCGATATTAATTAATGGGACAATATTAAACTGACAGCACTCAAATCCCTGTATTACAGTGCAAACAGTACATGCTTTATCTATGTCATATTTCCCGGTTCTTTAAAGTATCTGCTCCCATTTAAGCGTGTTATATTTATTAATTCCACCATGAATGCAACAATAGTTGTCCCCTAACTCAATGTACAGTTTTTAAGTCATGTGTGGAAACAATTACCCACCATTATAAACCTCTGTTTTAGATGGAATCCAAGTGGGACCAAAAGAACATGGGAGCAAGTAAGGATGATATATAAAAACATAATTCAAAGCGGTCAGTGAAAAAAAGGCTTTATTACTGTATCAGTTGTGTGGATGAAACCTCAATTCAGTGCGCATTGTTTGTGGCACAGTAAGCGCCCTACATCGTTGGGTCACGTTTGCTACAAACGCTCTAACAGCTGACATATGTATCTCATCCTATCTGATGTAAATCTGGACTTTTGGTACAGCATGTCATCTGTAAAGTCTAACGGGTTGGTTCCCAGAAGACTCTTTCTCTCCCAAGCGCTAATCTCACTATCCATGCTGCAACGTCTTTAGGATCCTCTTAAAAATGGGCTGGACATTTTTTATGAGATCTGATTGGTCAGGAGGTGGTGCTTTTATACTCACTGATCTCTTATCCCGGAACCTAACCTGCCCTGGAGCAGGTTAGCCCTTCGGCATGTGTTGCTGTGGTGATTCAGCTCGATAAAAAGTAAGCCAGCTTCATAGTATGGAAAATCCAGAAGTAATTCCTGAAGTTATCCGGATAAGTGAAAATCCAGCTTCGCAGTACAGGCCTCAAGAATTGCAACGGAGTAAGCTAATGTTTTCTGTTTGAATATTTGTATTTTGTATTTAATATTAAACTAGTGAAGTGACACGATCTCCACAGCAGCGTACAGGGTGCTTTATGAATGGGCAGGTAGTTTTCCAAAAGAACTGACTGAACAGGAGGTAGTGAATTTATGCCATTTGATCTCGCATCCAGAATATAACCTGTTCCTGAGGTTAACCATTCAGCTTAAGTCTCCATGGTGGTTTCTCTGTTAAACTTAACTAGTGTCATAGAACAGACAGCCAATATTAAGTTTTTATCTTGATAAGAGAAAATTAAGGTTTATAGTTCAGGGCTCAGCTATATGTTGTTTTTATAATGCTGATGTATTGTATGATGAAGCTTTTACTTTTGAGACCCTTCTATCAATGGCGGGTTTATGAATTAAGGCCTGTCTGTATTAAGTGTGCTTGTGAGATCAATGTTGTGTATTTTTCTTCATTCCCTTTTATGAGTAAAACAGTTTGGGACATAATTTATATCTCTTTACATGGTAACATGGTGAGTCATGTTACTGAAACGCCTAACCTGAGCACAGTGACTAAGAGACAACTATATCCCCTTTTTGTCCACACTGTCAATCTCAGTGAGTTGAAATGGCCTCTCTGGTACAACAATTTTGCATGACCTGTGAGGAAAGAAATGAAACTAGTTCAAGACATGATATATTAGGCAAGGGGGTCCTGCTCATGTGCATACAGGTGGTATGTGAATGAGGGGGGATAAAAGGCATTGTCATACCAAATACACTTTAAGACCTTGACAGACCTAGTTACATAAAGTTAGATGTGAAGCTCTGAGGAACACTGAGGTTTTAAGGAAGTAACAGCCGTTGAAGTGGGACTCCATAGTAAACCTTCAGCTGCTTTGTTAAGGTATCATTAGCTGATGTAAGATAAGCATGTAAGTGGGTTTCAGTTTGTAGTCTTTTCCCAGAAGGTTGCAAATGTAAATCTACAGTTTGAGCAGACATGTAGTTTCATACCTTTTTATATTTGTCCTAGTTTCTGATTATTATGGAAAAGTTTAAAGGAATATTCACACCTCATTTTTATGTGAAAATCAGGTCTTTATAAGACTTTACTGAATTTAAATGAGACGCTGTGCAGACATTTCATGATGGTGGAAAGTTTGTTCAAGGCCCTTTTATGCTTTGCAACAAAATATGTGATTTGTTTCTGTCATACAGGTGAGATAGCAATACCTTTTAATCAAGCTGGTTTATGCCAACTTTTTAACTGTATCCATACTTTGCTCTGCTGCTACATGACCATTTGTTGTCTGCTTTT
>JBAMHX010000013.1:6206754-6219952 GCA_037177515.1 Pseudomugil tenellus
TGGTTGTTTGTCTATGTATGTGTGGCCCTGTGATAGGCTGGCGACCTGTCCAGGGTGTACCCTGCCTCTCGCCCTGTATAGCTGGGATTGGCTCCAGCCCCCCCGCGACTCCGTTTGGGAATAAGTGGTAGAAAATAGATGGATGGATATATATATCCATCCATTTTATAATATATATATATATATATATATATATATATATATATGATAAAAGTGCTCTGTCCCTTCTGAGTTTCCGCCTAGATCTGGGATCCTCCTCTAATCACACTATTTGAGGCACACAGCTGGTAAAAAAAAAAAAAAAAAAGTGAAATCTGCCAAAAATGGGTACTGGAGAGCAAGAACATTTTGAGGATTTTAAAAATATTCCTAAAATGAACTGTAAAATGTAGAGGAAGTCACTGGAGTGAAGAAAGAATCTAGCGTTCAAACTAGATAAAACTTCTAGTCTTAAATGATATACTGGCATAAATTAAATTAACTTTGTATTCATTAAAACTTTGTAGGTTTGGTTGTACGTGTATGTTTCCCCTGGCCAGGATCTTTATAAAAGATGCTTTAATCATGGAAATACCATATTTCCATGATTATTTTTAATGGCAAACAAATTTACTCAAAGGTAAATAAACTGATGGCAGCATTTCCCAACATTTTCAGTTTTCATAAAATATTTGCCCATAAATTGGACAGAAAAAAATGTATAATATTTCAATAGCTCAACAATGTTTTACTTACTCCTTCAGACATAAAAAAAATGCTCACAAATATTTTTGCCAGTTTAATTTCTAACCTGGAACACAAATACTTGGTGGATGCTCAACATAAGCACAAAATACTTGATTCTGTAACACATACTCATTCATGTATACCATGCTGCATGTGTTAAGACCATCAAAACAAATGCACTAACGTGCCCATGGAATCCTGAGTAGATGATCTCTCCACTTTTTCCGAAATGCACGCAGTGTTTTGAATGAAAACGCACAAACATACACACACTTGCCGGTTGGATGGAATGATGAAACACGGTATCAAAAAGAGACCTCTGGGGAAAACTCTACTAAATCAATTTATATAATGAATGGCCCAACAGACTGCTTTGTGTGTGTGTGTGTGTGTGTGTGTGTGTGTGTGTGTGTGTGTGTGTGTGTGTGTGTGTGTGTGTCTGTGTGCACATGTGCGTGTGTGAGGACCAAGTCCAACGCGGTTTCATAAATATTGAAGAGTTATCGTAATGCTTTCATTATGGTCCTGACTCACAATGGCCAAGCTTTGTCCTTTTGACTCTTTGTTAAAGGAAGCTGGCCCTCTCTCAATCTCATCTGCTTATATTATAGCTTGGTAGCCAGCTATACCTACCGCCCAGAATTAATGATAAGAAAGGGAAAGACGTGTGTGTGTTTGTGTGTGTGTGTGTGTGTGTGTGTGTGTGTATAGAAGGGAGGGAGAGAAGGCCAGATAGTAGAGAATGGAAAAAGGAAGAAAGACGGAGAGCGCAGTGAGGAGAGGGACAGGCAGGGTGTTGTGGATGAGTGGATGAGACATGCACACCAAAAACTATTCATGAATATATGTAAATATGATGGATGTGTTTGAGTCTAATTTCTCCAGCTGCCTCAGCTAACCCCATGTGAGGCATACCCTGATGAAAACTGTAAAAAACTTACTGTGATATCCGTCTTCCATCACAGAGCCGACTCCTGCTGCTCTGTTATTGCAGCTTCTTTAAAAATGAAGCAATGAAATTTCCACCTTTTCTTCCTGCACGCTGGCTGAACTGCAGCTCCGACTCTAGAAGGAATAAAAAAAAAAAAGATTAAAAAAGAAAACAAACTTTTTTTTCCTCTGTGGACTTCCAAGTTTTTTCTTTTCTTAATAAATATAGTTTAATAACATGAGTTAAAGTAATAGACAACCAAATAGTTTAAGGGAATGTGTCATTAGCATGCACTGAAGGATGATCATCTCCATTAGCCAAGGCTCTGGCTTGTGCTTTTTGTGTGTTAAACCAGTATGAGTTGAGAGAAACAAGAGAAACGTTGAAAGACAATGTGAGACAAGAATATTGACTTTTGTGTAACAGAGTTCAGGTGGGTAGATGGGTGGTAAAACAATTACCTGAACTTGAGAGGTTGTTTTTCATTTCCCATTTTAATGAGAAACTTTTCATTTTTCTAAACTGACACATAATTTACATACAAGAGTCCAAACTCACCATTATATAGTGCTTCTAGCCTATTTTGTAAGTAGTTTGAAGTAATGTTTGCCTGCCTTTAATATTATATATATTATTTGACTGGCAGTATTGGTGTTTCTGACATATATATCCTTGAAAGGGCTAACCAGACAAGCCCAGGCCACTTTTTTCAGTTCCTCCAAGCCGATGCCACTACCAAGAGACATAGTTCCTCCAATTTGTCCTTGGTCTTCGTCCCAGTGTGATATGCCCAGAATGCCTCAAAGGAGAGACCTACAAGAGACACCCTTAATAGATGCCTGAGTTACCTCATTTGACTTCTGTTGTGTAGGTTCTTCAGCAGACATTAAATCACGCAGGAATATGAAACAGAGAGCCTTTTCTTTATTTGCTAACCATTCCTAATGTACTCTTCTTCATCCTTTTTTTACATAGCGCATCACCATTGCGCCCCCAGTGCGCTCGAATCCTAATAACACATTGTATTGATTATATGAATTAAATGCATTGCAGATGTACACAACATTTTCCCTTTTTGAACAAAGAATGCTTCAATTAACCTGGATGAATCTACAGTATTATTGCACTAAAAGACAGTCAAAGAAGTTTCTGGTCCAGTTTTTTGGTGAGTGAAATTACATTTATTTATTTAGTAGCCAGTTTTCCTGCATAAGATAAGCTAGTCAACTATTTTAGCACTGGTAACCACCAAAAGGATTTATGTTTTCAATAGTAAATTATTAGAACTCGTTAAAATAATGTTTAGCATTTCTAAACTAAAACTTCAGATTGGAAAATTGTCATTAATTATTGGTCACACTTTAAACCTCAAACATATTGTTTTCTTGATATCACCAGAGGTGGTTGAGAGTAAATGTAAAATATTAATACCGTCTGTTTCTGGTGAATTAATGACAAAGATGTATGTAATGATGGTGTCTTATCCGCAACATTTTTCCTGATATGAAACACCTCTACTTTCACCACACTGTTACACAAACGTAGCCGGGTTGGTATCTGGCTGTTTCCTCCTCCTCACTTTATCCTCGCTGTTCTTCTAATAACGATACCACCTGTTAATGATCAGTTTTTCTGTCTAAAGCACCGTTTCGTTGCGTTTTGGAATTTTTAAGCCATGAGGAGGAAACCAGGAGGGGATGATTCACCACAGAAATATATTTACCTCAAAATCTTTTTAAAATATTTGTTATTAGTATTATTAGTAAAATTTGAGATTCACAAGCAAAATATTGGTCTCATGTTTTTGAAACAGATAAATAAAAAATGTAATTAACAGCCAATTTAAATGACATATGTTTGCATTTATTTCTGCTTTTTAGTATTTGAAGTTTCCAGATATGCCACCAGCAGTCATCACAATCACATGCACACATGTATAGAGACAGACTAGAAATCTGACGAAGGAAACGGCGAAAGAAGCGCATACATGGTATGCATATGTATAATAAAACCAGATCATAATCACTTAACTAAATGTAACTCTAGAAGAGAGACATTTGCCAGAAGAAACTTTTTTATACGGAACAGTCATCCTACAAATGATGACAAACATTTTTAAAAATCCTCAAGAAAAATTATTCTAAAGATAAAAGACAGATTGTCTGCAAAAAATATCACAAAATTATTAAGACAAAAAAAGTAGAGGTGTTTTTTTTTGTGTCACTGCACGTGTGTGTGAGACTGTGTGTATGGGGGGGGTGAGTGGAGCTATGGATGGGGGCACTGGGTCTGAGCACGAATGTGTTGGTGTGAAGAAATGTGTGTGTACCTGGGGATTGGGGTTCCGAGGAGTGGGGGTGGGCTCTGTGTGCATGAGTTGATGTATGTGTGTGCGTGGGGGGCTGGTTTTCGAGGGGCCATCTCGCGCACCGGGAAGCGGGCTGGCTTCCGTCGGGTGGCGGGCTTGGGGTCCTGGGCGACCGCCGGCGTTAGTGGGCTCCTCGGCCTGTGGGGGTGGGGTGTGGTTGCCTCCGGGCTCCTGGGGCCTTGGGCCTGCGCTCTGCCCGCCCTGGGCGCCTTGGACATCCGGCGGGGCCCGCGACTGCCGACCTGGGCCTGCCGGGGTCCGTTCCCCCTGGCTGCGGGGGGTGCTGGCCGGGACCTCCCTCTCCCGCCTCCTGGGTACACGATGGGCTGGTTCTGGGCTGGGGTCTTTGTTTGGTACTGGCTGCCGTGTGTCCGGGTCTCGGGATTTTCTTGGCCGACCTCTGACCTTTTGAGCAGAGGGGGTTGCCTGAGCATGATCACTTTCCTGCGAGCACTTCTCCACTCATACGTTCTGCATGATAACACAGTCACTAAGATCTCTTTTAGATTATTTAGTAACAGTCATTCTTCCGTATCCACATTCGTTTACTTTGCGGGAGCTCATGAGATTCTTTTTTTTTCCATTTCTGTACAGGTGTGACAGATTTTTTTCTTGTGTGATTTGTCTCTTCTTTATGTTCTGTTTGTGTTTTCTTTCCTTTTCCCTGGTTTTCTCGTCTTTTTTTTTCTGTCCTCTCCGGTCCAGCAATACATGGAATCTCTGTAGAACTCAGATGTAAATAAAATAAAGAATAAAGATTGTCAAGAGTAAATTTATATACAAGTTTTATATATATATATATATATATATATATATATATATATAGTTCCTCAGAATAAATTTGCTCAGCATAACATAGCGGACAGATTCTCATTATGCCTTCTTCTATGCTGGACAAGACAAAAAAAAAATGAATTAAAAAAAAAAGGTGATTTTTTTTTTGGTGTTTTAAGTTCAGGTTCCTCATTTTTTTTATATTGAACCCAAACTTTACCTGATAATTTAATGGTTCTTTTTCAAAGGGGAATATGTGTTTAATTCCTATTTTCCAGACTGTTAATTATGATTTTGTAATATTTTTTTTATAGCATGGCAGTGTAAAAAGTGTGACTGTAGCCCAGTTGTTATGAAAAGTCATTAAAACAATTTGCTAAACAATACTCTGACTGACCTTGATGGACTATTGTAGAAACAACTTAACATAAGTCTGTATTTTGCACAAATAAACTTAATAAATTCCTGGCTTTATTTTACTCGATTGTCTTGTGTCTCAGCAAGTTCATCTCACTGGGAGACGTTGGTTCCTTTCCCCCTGCTGCTTCAGACGGGAGATGGGATTGCAGACAAGATTAGGCCATAATGAAATGATGTGCAAATAAAAGTTAAACTGAAATGATTATTGCTAAACTTGCCTTGTACCATGGAAAGAATTTTCAGTCATTGTTGAGGAAAAGCATTTATTTACAAACAAATACTGTAATATATTTTTAAATCTTCATTTAAGAATTTAAAAAAGTAAAATGACAGTTTTCTGTATAAACAGGCCCAAAGTGCTACAGAGTCCTGGAGACAGGGGACAAAAAGAAAGAACAGCAAAGTTATCAACAGTGTTGCTACTACATAACTACACATTAGCCATAACAGTCAGGACTACATTTATAATTATTTAAAATATTTGAGGCTGAAGTCAGGATAGATTCTCCAGGGGTAAGAGGTCTTTCCATTGCAGTCCATCCTATCCAAACCAGTACATCTGCACTTCTGGGAGATCTGTTGCCTCTGATTGTCTCTGCAGCTCTGAGTATCATGCTGGTTGGTCTGCAATTAATGAAATGGTGTCTATGAAGAAAAAAAGTAGAATTGTAAATGACTCAGGTGATGACAGTTGAAAAGGTGGATAATTTTTAAGTATTACTACAGGCTTTATTACAAGTCCACTACTAACTGAACTTAAGACAGCTCATTGACTCCTGTCTTTCAATACTGGGTGAACTGATTAATCCAGGTGTGTCTGACCTTAGTAACCAAAACAGCAATGGCCAGACACATCTGGATTAATCAATTCATCCAGTAATGAAAGATAGGAAACAAAGAGCTGTTTAAGTTCAATTTAAGCCAATTCTACATCTGCAGGCCAGAGGGGGAAAAATAAGCAACAGCTGAAGTAAAAACACACAAAAACATTTGTTTCTATGCGGAAGATGCAGTCTAAAGTGGGCAAGACAGATACTTTCTGTTCTGTGTGACAGATGTGGTGGAGGAATCACAAGCAGCATCTGACACATATATTAAAATTAATAAAACTGTTTAAAAGGGAAATGCCTCGTTGCTGATATTGATCAATGTCATTGGTAAAATGTACGTATACTTTGCAGAACTGACCAGAGTTTTAATCTTCTATATAGACTGATGCTAATCTGATGAGAATTTTTTCTTCATATAATTGAATATGAACTTGTATCTTAAATTGTTTACCAGTCATAAAAACAGTTAGTTGGAACGCATACAGAAAAGGTACTTTAAGTAAATACATTTTTAACTCACCGATTTATGATTTTCTGTCGCATATCCAGCAGGAAGAAGGCAGAGTGCAGTAAAACTAAGGTTTTTATAAAGATAGCAGTGTCATAGATTTCTAGGGTTAACAGATCCTCACTCACCAAATGTGGGACAATGTGAGATTCCACTCTGTCAGGACAAAGTCTATTAAAAATAAACTCTATTATGTCCTTTGATAATAAAATGGCTATCCAAACATGACAAATCTATAACTTATTTAAATTCAAGTTCTCTGACATATGCAAGCAGCAAACGCTTTCATACTATTCCTTGCTTCTTTCACTTTACGAAACCTTCACTATACAATCAGACAGAATTAGCATTCAACACTTTATTTATTTTTTTTTTTTTTTGCTATTTTTTTTATTTGCTGGCTTTCATTTATGTCAAACAATATAACTTTACCACCAGAACATTTAAGTGTTTAGTATGTTGTAAAACAACATAGTGCTACTGTGCCTACATTTTTCCAATGGAACATGCAAAATTGCCACATGCCGTTTCAGGTCATATTCCCCGAAAAATGACTGACAAACATAGTAAAATACCCACTCAAAGTCTTCCTGAACCGGTTTAACCCATGGGTATATGCTTTCCAGTCTTTCTTGTAAGAACACTTTCTTTTTTCGCTGCGACCGTCTCTCTGTTCTCCATAATGGATATGTGTTTATTTTTTTTTTTTTTTTCCACCTGTGGGTATGCGCACCGGTGCACCTTGGATGTGGAGTAAGTCCCACCTCCTAGTTTGACAACAGTGTAAATCAAATCCAGCACGCAGTGTGAAAAAATCAGCCGTAACAGCCCTAGTTTTATTTTTTTATTCACAAATGTGAAGCCTGGTTGCAAAAATGCGGGACAGTGCCTCGATTTGCGGGACGTGTGAAAATTGATGGAAATGAGGGACTGTCCTACACAAAGCGGGACATCTGGCCACCCTATAGATTTCGCTTGTACACCTCCGTTAGCTGGTTAGCCACCATTAGCTCCGGGGTTAACTTGCTTTGTGAGCTGTTGGCCACAGGCAGCTCGGAGTTTGATGACGGAGCCCTCTCAGCTACACCTCTTTACCCATTTTTTTGGGATTTTCTGGGAATGATGACACACCAAGATAGCAACGGTAGGAACCGCTGTTGAGCTTCAAATCAGCTCTTCAGAAACCTATGGGTGACGTTACAGATGCCTTGTCCATCTCTTATACACAGTCAATGATATCAACCTGTAAACATCAAGCTCAGCTCCTCTTTAACCGTAACAGACCAACACAAAGTCCACACCGAGCCACCTGTTGTTCTCCTGGTCAATTCTACGTTTATTCAAGAATAAGATCGGGTGATGCTTGAAGTCCTCCTGTTGGAGCAGAATCTAATTTCTGACCTGGAGAGAATGCTCCACTCTTTTCTAATTGAGTACCATGGTTTCCGATTCAGAGATGCCGATTTTCATCCAATTTTTTTCACTCTTGGCTGTGAGATCTGAAGTCAACAGAATAACATTCTCTTCAAAAAAGCATAGACCCAACCCTGAGTCCATCAAACTGGAACCTCTAAACACTTTGACTTTCTCCTAGAAACTCTGTGTATAAAAGTTTTAATCTGAACAGGTGACAAAGAGCAGCTCCTGTGGAGTCCAATCCTCACCAAAAAAATAAAAAAACCTAAACAGTAAAGTAGAGGAACAACAGCAAAGCAAGGGACAGTTTTAGTTTCTGTGTTTTCTGCAGTTCTGTAAAAGCAGCAATCTGGCAGCATTGATTTCCCAGCAATCCACCCCCCCCGACACACACACACACACACACCTTTTCGCCCCTTGTGGTTTAGCAGAAGCCAAATTAATGACAGAATACAATCCTTTCTCCTATTCCTTCTGCACCCTTCTTTCCAATTTCTCTCAAATGCTCTGTTTTCTCTTCTCTTTCTTCCCTCTTCCTCACAGCTATACTTGTTTCTCACGAGTTTGATATTTTTAAAATTCTGTATTGCTAATACTACAAATATAACGAATAACGCTTACAGGACTAAAATCCTTCCCCTTCCCTAGAGGTTTTATTTATCCTTATTATGCACATTATACTCGCTACCCTTGTTACAACTGTCTTAAGCGCACAAACATTGTGCCAGCGCAGTCATTATTCACTGAAGTTTTTATGTTGAATTGGGTTATGAATCCATATGACAGTGCTGAGACAGAGCAAGGCCACTGAATGTGCACACACAGTGACAAGCACAGGGTCTCTTTCTATTGCTGCTTGTATTTTATACACACAGCATGTAGAAACCAGCAACATTTTCTGCTGACAGTGCAATCTTCAACAAGTATAACAATAATAACAATCCTGCTGGTTTTTCGCAGAAATGGTGGAGAAGTGAGCTTAGAGTCCCTTTTTTTGTGTGTGTTTGTGTGTGTCTTTGGGGGGCAGAAGAAAAATGGGCAAGCAAAGACAATGGCAGGAAATACAATTTACATTGTGCTGTCCTGCATGGGTCCCAGGAGGGATGCAATGGTAGCAACTGAGACATCTCCTATGTGCCTACAAGTAGATATGTTTTATATACAAGGCAGTGGCATGACCGTGAACTGGACTGACTGGATGGATATGTATGAAACAATAAACATGGAAGCATGGTTGGTAGGGATTAGAGATGTTTGTGCTATATGGTCGATGGGGGATACTTGTGTGTTGTGCGTTGAGTGTGTTAGGGTCTAAATTATCAAATTATTTATTGGATTTGTGAAGGCGTGTGTGCTAAAAAATGTAATGATGTAAATCAGATTGTGCTCTTTGTATGTAAAGGCTTTATTTGAAAAAAATCCTAATTTCATTTGATTAGAAATTTCCTTTTTGTTTCTTGACCAAGGTTCATGTTATTGGTGTCCACTTGTAGAAGAAATGGTTCTTTCTTGTCCTCACTTGCAGAAACCTAAGAACTTTCTTATAGGATGTCCAGCCTACACAATACAAATTCCACCAGTAGCGGAACAAATCAGTCGTGCTGGGGGCGGAGCAAAATACAGAGCCCTTAAAATCAAAATAATAAGGCTCCTGAACATCATTTTACAGCATAAACACAGCAAGCTTTAGTACCACTCACAGAGAATAACTGTTATTTTGAAGTCAATCAAACATAAACATAAACTTAGAACAACAAAAGCATTTGGCAACATGGTCACTAATAATAAAACAACACTAATTCAAAGGAGTTCAGCACTGCGGATATTAAGACAGGCATTGAAAACCTTCACCTGAAAATTGCTCCCGTGTCAGTGAGACGGCTGTATTCAGAAGGTTCGTCAAAGTGACTGAACTTTTCTTGTCCTGGTTGCGTCAAACTCTGTTTGACTTACCCATTTTGTAGCAAGAGAGGTTGACAGAGAGATTGACTTGGCTTCATCAAATTGCTCCCTAAACTTTCCCTCGGACCCCCTCAGGGTCTGGGCCGGAGGCGTACCGCCCTCCAGCATCCCCCTGAAGCCCACTCTGAAGCCCTTCCCCTAGATGCCACCATGTGGAAACTTTCTTTTTACTGCAGACTAGTATACGTCCTGCATCTCTTTGTCTTTTTTGACAAGCTGATTCAAGCAGGAAAACTTTGGATATTTTACAAGAGTGCAAAGCATAAAGCAAGCTGACAGCTGAGGGACACTGTCATTTCACATCTTAATATACTGAGTAAATTTTGTTGGACTGTGTAGCCTTCAAGAAATTGTGAGTATACATAAATACACTGGCTCATAGCATTTCTGAAAAGGGGTAGAAAAAAAAATGTAACATTTTTCTGGACTACATTTAGCTTTGATTACGGCATGCATTCATTGTAGTTTTATCTCAGCTTTATCCAACTAGAGTTGCAGTATTTTTCCACCAATAATCTTACTCCCCTTCCAAGAATTTGATCCCTTTTGAATTCTGGCATGGTTATCTTAGAAAATCTGCATCATTACAAACATATCTATTAACAGAAAAGCCTGGCTAACTAATCACAACACTGCCCCCACAGGCTTGTGCAACAGGTGGCATATTATATAGAGCTCTCTATCCTTTGCTCTTTTCATAATCAAACGAAGTTATACACCTGTTTAGTTCCAATAATGTGAGTTTTTATCACAATATTCACAATATTCTTGTGATTTGGATGTAAGTAAGACATTGTCATAAAAATACAGATGAAGCATGTCATCTCTCTGAAGAAAGTATTAGTTTGGTCACTTTGCATGCAGCATTAAAAAAGTGTTTTTAAGCGTTGTAAAGTAAAAAAAAAAAAACCAAAAAAAACCCTACTTTTTAAAACCAAACTGTTAAAATTGAATAACCAGGAGATATGATGCATTTTAATACTACCCAAGTGAGTAACTCTTACCTGTTTGATTGGATTAATCCAAGTAACAAGGTCTTTTAGCTTTGTAGCTCATACTGGATCTAGTTTCAGTGCAGGACTCCATTGTACAAAACGATAACACTCCTCCCACTCTCTCCTAAACTGGGATCCTGAAATATGCAGAACGTTGTTTTTTCTTCTGATTTTTATGTTTGAAGATTTTGATACTATCATTATGTTTTCATGACACCAGGTCAAAAAGGCATGTCTTTCTGACTAAAATTATTCCACTTAAAATTTAAAACTGAACAAATCCAAAGAGGCAGCTTCAAGTTTAATTTCTTTGGATTTTGACTCTGGTGTAACAATACAAGCTCAAACAAACAGAACAAAGGAGTAGAGTAACAGCAGAAAAGTCAAAGGACAGTGTGTTTTTTAAGGAAAAAAAGAAATGTTTGGCACTGCAAAGAGGTTCACTTTTCTCAAATATAAAAGAATAGCTCCTGAGTTGTCCTTATCTGTCTAATGTCCAGGTGCTTTTGAGTTGCTGATAGCAAATTAGCAAAGGAACGAATTAACACAACCTCTGAGTTTACCATGGAAACTGTTCATAACAAATCGATCAGAATGGATCAAGGATGTGAGAGGAGAAATAATTTTCACATTTTTGGGCCTCCTACACAGTTAACGAGGATTCCCTGACTGTGCAAAATTCCTTTCTAAAGGTTTTTTTAAACAATTTTTGAAATATATTGGGTATAAATATATTTGAATAAACTACCAGAAAAACCAGTCCATTGTTGTTGTGTCAATAAAGAACTGTTCTGGCATAGCTGATGCTAACAGCAGCATTTGTGGCAACATTTTAAAGAACTGAAAGAATTACCTTAGATCTGACTCAGATCCTTACACCTTTACATTTTACTCACTTTGCCTCAATTGTTCACAGGTTAAAGGAAAGACTCCTTCGTAACTGCAACCTTTTTAAGTACTAATTGAACAACCCATCTACCCAACTAAATTTCATTCTCAGAAATGCTGTGCTGCACCCACACATTGTGGAATGAATCATACTCGTGTAAAAGAAAATTCTTCACTTGCTGATTTACAGACATACAAGTGCAGATTGTTCAGTTGTCAACAATGTCAACCTGCATTTTTCAACTCCCCGTTTTAATAGGGATCAACCGCATCATATCTCCCATATTAATACTGCCTTATGTGTGGCTTCTTATTCAATCTTGATCACTCTGGATTCCTGAAATGTGAATGTAAAATGCCCTTATAACTGCTAGTTACCATTGTGAATGGAACGTCAGATCCATTTGTCATTCTAGAAACCTGGCATCACATCTTCTGAAAATCTTTCAAGTGCATCCTAAGTACTGTGTGAATGCATATATGCTGGTATGTGATCTTGAGTGTGTAAGGGGAAGAACAAGGGTTCTACTGGCTGTTTCTCATGTGTAAATAAGAACTCTAATGTGCACTTGTGCCTGTACATGTTTATTTGGGTGTGTTGGTTTGTGTACAGCAAAACAATGAAAGGTAATGCAATTCTAAAATATGTGAAAATCCACCTAAAAGCCCATAGCTTGTTGTCATTTAACAATGTTTAATGCATAAATATATGGATGAGCAAGTTTTCTGCTTATTTGTTGTAAAATGTGAGTCTGGAAAACAAGAAAAACTTTGGAATAGAAAGATTAAAACAACCTGTTTAAAACTCAAAATATTTGGATTCTAAAGCAGAGCGTGTTTCCTTGTGGGCTGAGAGACTACATTTCTCAAATTTCTTTTGCCCTGTCACTGCGCATCACTTTACAGCTGTACTGTGCCCCAATGCTAGCAACAGAAGTACCTTCATCAAAGACACACAGGAAAACATTATCAAGGAAGAATCGTACTGACTTTTCTTGACTGGACAGAGCTCAGAGTAGAGAGAGGATGCAAGGTGGGTGATGAATTAGTTATCATGAAGCTGCGTCTGAATAAGATAATCTGCTGACAAAGGGTTTCAAAAATAATTACCAAAATGATCAGTGAAATAAAAAGTTTTTCTTCAACATTAGAAACTTTTAAGTATTTTATGTTATTTAGTAACTTTTAAACTCAACTATATCGCTGAGCTCTATTGTTAGGCATTTTCAGGTTAAAAAGTAATGTAAGTATTGTAGTGAAAGAAACATTGTTTTTTTTTTTTTTATCTCAGTCATTTAGGAGTTCAAGATCAAGATCAAGATTCGCTTTTATTGTCTTTCAAAGAAAGAAATTTGTTCTGGGTCATTCCCCATGCTGCAG
>JBAMHX010000013.1:6222498-6235651 GCA_037177515.1 Pseudomugil tenellus
TGTGATTTCTAACTTAGTCAGCCTTTTCGTTGATTTTTTGTCAGGGGAAAAAAAGAAAAAGAAAAGAAAAAGAAAAAGCAAACCGGTCCTAGAAAACCCCCCCCCCCCCCCAACCTTTTTGTTTCCTCCAGTCGTCTTTCATCCTAAACAATATTACAAAAGCAATTCCACACCAGTCAATAGGCTCCAGGATTGGCTCTCATCTACCTTGTCCCATAGGGGCTGCCATATCATCAATATAGATTTATACTGTTGCCTGGTAGCTAATATACACAAATGCCAATACACTGACCCTCTACAGCTGGAGAAAGTACATGAAGCAATCTGGACCAATTTTATGAACAGTAGTAAAAGACTGACAGTGGAAAGTAAACATGCCAGAGAGATGGTTGTGGAGGAAGGAGAGAGAGAGAAGAATTAACCAATTAAAGTTTTAAGGTTGCAGAAATGGAAGGAGGATTTCCATCCATCCATTTTCTATATCCTTTGCTTCAATGCAGGGTTGCAGGGAAGCTGGGGCCTATCCCTGCAATCAAAAGGAGCATTTGCAATCTGAATTTCAAAATAAATGTATTTATTTATGGTGCGTATTTCAGTCACACTACTAAAAACTCAAAAGAATTTGAGGAATGACTCTGGACTTCACTCAGACGTGATAGCATGACTTGTACTGGATGAGAGTCCTCTGCAAGCCTAAGGACCGGTGTGCGATTACAGCCCTGTTCTCCAAAATCAATCACTCCCTGCATCTAGTCTCATAACCACATGTTACCAGTGGGGTGAAAATTCTCATTCATGGTGACAAATCCAGGATAACATCAAGCCAACACAGCAATCCATCCTACTTTACTCTTATCGTTCTGTTTGCATTCTTGTCCTGGCATGTCTCTGTGAAACAATATTGGCTTAGGAACTTTCCTGCTGCATCTTCTCCAGGGCTCCAAATCCACTAGTTCAAGCTGATCGGAGTTTTCCATCATGGTAAGAGAAGAAATGGCTTAAACTTCCTTCTCATTTGCTATCCTGCTTATTCCTACTTCAACTCAAATAGATTTAGAATTGGAGTATTACTTGAGGCATTACTTGGACTTGAAACGGCTCAGTCAGCTGCTTCTATATGCAGATAAGTTTCCTGTTTTCGTCATAATAAGTGTGAAAAACGGTCAGATTTAGCAGAAATAATTCTTGCAACACAACGTGCAGGAAAACCAGTGACAGAAACAAATAAATAAAATACAATAATACAATGACTGTATACAGCATCATTTTTACATTTTAGAGTTGCTGCAAGATATATTCTATTTTGTGATCTTATTGTTTCATTTCATGCTTACAAACTGTTCTTGAAAATGTGTTTGTACCTGCATCAGGAACAGAAAACATATGAGATTAATGACGGTTTTACTATATATTGACAATTCTGTTAAGCTGTGTAAAAAAAAAAATAAAAAAAAAAACCTCTTAAAAATTACCTTACAACTTACAGGGACTGATTGTTTTAGAGACAAATGTGTCTTTCCGATCTGCGAAGAGAAAGTTGAAGAGTGTTTTGACATGAGATTTGTTAAACAGAAACATGCATCACCATTTTTTTTAAAAAGAAAGTTATTCATGTTATGACTTTTGTGGAGCTAAAACATTAAGAAAAAAACATTACTACTTACAAATGACTTAAAGTCACACCTCATTGTATCACCAAAGTCACCAAAAGAGAAGAGAACTCCAGCAAAATCACAAAAGAGAGAAACAGTCCTAGATCAGCCACGCAGTGGGCCGTAGGATACATGCTGATTCACCAAAAGGGACCAAACAAGTAACCAAAACCGAAAACTGGACTACAAGCGACTCCCAACTCAAAGACAATGAAAACCAAAATGCTGGGGCTGCTGGTGTCCTTCGCTGAGCACTGTTCACTCTCAGCCTCATATCCAGCCTAGGATGTTCGTCCAGCCAATCACCACAGGGGGAAAGCAGAAGTGAATGAGGTTTAATAACAGGAAATGACAAACAACTGACGAAGGTGCACGCAACACAATCAAAATAGCAATTCTTTTTATCACCCTGTAAACATACAGTTCCAAAACTTTTCTTTTCTTCTTTAAGTGCTTCCTTGCTTTGGTCTGTGTTGCACATCATAATCAAGATAACTTTCCTTGTGAAAAATGTCACAGGTTAGTTCAGCTAGATTTTAACTAATAGATAAGTACATATGGACAAAGCCGCAGCTGTGAAATAGTTCTTTACTCATCTCTTACTCAGTTCTTTCACACAGCCAGTGTCAATCTGTTCTTGGCCTACAGCATACACACAATATGCTGACTGACCTACAGACATTAACTATGTGATAACAGTGATAGCTGGGGATGTAACTCATGAAAAGGGAAGACTTCATAGAAATAATCCTGTTTTTAATGCATGATTTTGTTTGAAAATTGCACTAAATGACTGTTTTCCTTTGGTCTAACTCTAACTATATGGTATTTATCTCGAAGAAAATGCAAAGAAAAAGCATTGGGTATGCTTCCAGCTGTGATGATTGCCTCATTTTTATTAGCATTTTCCTAAAATGCAGACTGACAAGCACATACACAGGACAGGACATCGCTGGCGCAGCACACGGGCACCAGATGCTAGTAACATGTGCCAGAGGATAAGTGTATTTTGAGTCAAAAGGTGTGTGTGTGTGTGTCATAGTTATGGAGGTAGGGCAGCTTAATGAGGCTTTGTAAACCTGGGGAGCCAGGAAGTGATAAGGTGTGTTTGTGTGTGTATGAAGTAGAGAGGTGTCCCTTTGCTCCTCAGATGCACAGCTAACAACAGCAGGATCACAGTAGGGAAACATAACTGGAATCTGAAGCAGGAAGAGTGAACAGATGGAGAGAATGATTACACATGCACACACACACAGACTAAATACCAGTCGCTGACAAAGTCAAGCACACACATTCAAACTCATTCACTTCCAAACCAAAATTTAGTCACACCTACAGGCCCCCTTCTGACTTCCTCTCTCTCAGCCACTTCAGCGCTTTTAACCGATAGCTGTTATTCATTCGTGAGTGTGCATCCTATGTGGTTGTGCTTACTAGCTGCATGCAGCTGTCTTTGTGCATGCTGCAAAGGCACCATCTACCATACAAGACACATTCCATAGCTTTACCATATGTGAGCTCATTCCAGCTTTATGGAAAGTGATGACTGTGTAATCTCAGGTAGAATTGTGTACCTATTACAGCATATTTTTCTTTTATTCATGCTGGATTACTGTTCTAATTTCCAGAAGTAAACACCTCAAAAGGGTGCAGCAATCGAATGAGGTACAGCCTACACAGCTTTCCTTTTTAAGGGAAATAAAGCATCAGTCGACCATATTAACTTGTGCTAGGTTCATCAAGTAACAAAAAACACTGCTGTCATTTCTATTAAAAAAAACCCTTGTGAACATGCACTATAGTAGCTGATCTGATATCAACATTATAAACTTTCTATGATAGATGAGTAATAGGATGTTTGGTAATGGGAAAATAAATTTGTTAAATGGGAAACTTAAATTTCTATATGTACTTTTCTGCCATTCTGTCAGTGAACATCACAATATTTTACAAAATAGGTAAATGTGTGACTTTTTTTACATGCTGATACTTGGGCAGAAGTCACCTGAGTCAATCTACCGTCTGTTATTGGCAAATCGTGAAAATTTTCAGTGGGTCATTGCTTTGCTGGGCCAGTGGGTCATCAGACAGACCATAAAGATTTCTTGTATCCTTATCTGGATAAGAACAAGGGCAGTCTTTGGATGGTTCATACACGTAACAGAGCTCTAGACCAAAAATAAAATGCAACCAAAAGTTTCTCAAGTGTTTTTTTTTCCTGTTCGTGGTGTTAGTGTGGTGGTTTTTTCTCTCCAAACGTTTTTTTTCCCCCTCCTTCACAGGGAAGAATGACACAGTGATCGAAGCTAATTAAAGGCAAAACAATGTTTGGGATCTACAGTTGTTCAGCATGTTGTTGGTGCAAAATTATGACAGGCGCACTGCAGGCAACCAGTATGACTAAGAACAACACAGGCAAGACTCGCTGAAATTAGAATCCGAGCTCTGTTGTCACCCACTAGTTTAGTTTAAGGGGTTGTCATGGTACCAAGCAAAATAACAAGAAAAACTAGATGAGAAGTGAATGTATTTTACAGCTAAATGTTGTCTTATGAACTGAAAGGGTGACAAGTCATCTTCAGAAGTTCACTTGTGGCTAAGAGAATGGGAGAAACACAGATGTCCAGCGATAGACATCCAACTCTAGCTACATAGTCACAGCTCTTCATTTCACTTCAACTGCATTTCTGGTGAAACCTTTTTCTTAGAGAATATACTGGTTGCCAGAAAACAAGAGTAGCCTAGGGAGTAACCTACCTCTCGCCTGCTAATTGTCGTGATTTGCTCCAGCTTTCCATGACAATTATCAGTCCTGAATTGGACTAAGCAGCATAGAAAATGAATTAAAGAAAGCTATGAATAGAAAAGACTGCTCTTTCTTAATAATATATTTTTTAAAAACTGTTTATGGCTGGTTGAGCAGCCAAAAACAGTTTCATTCAGTTCAGTGAGGCAAGCACTGATTTTTTTTTTTTAAGCTTTTTTTCGGCAAGCTAAAGCAGTTGTCTTTTAACCAGAAAGTTGGAAGATCAACTCCAGGCCTCCCCTGAATGTGCCGTAGTGTTCTTGGGCAATACACTGAACCTCAAGTTGTCCCCCAATATGCCTATTAGGGCTTGTGTGTATTGGTGAATGCACTATGTAGTGTAAAGCGCTTTAACTGGTCAACATTACAGGAAAAGTGCTATGTAAGCACAAGTTCATTTAACAAATAACCATCAGTGTATATGAATTATGAGCAATCTTTAAAATATATTACTTCATTCAGATTTTAGAGGCAAAGCAACCATAAATGCTTCTTTATTCTTCTTTGGAAGTTTAGATTCACACATGGTTAGTAGCTGAACCCTATATATGCACTCACAAAATCACATATCAACTTTTAAAATGTAAATCACCTAATGAATTTTTACAAACAGCTTACGTGATTAGATTGGTAGCATGCATTAATAAGAGCGTATTCATATGAATACGCTCATATAAATCCATATGAATTCACATTTTTCCCATCATGCTTTGTGGTGGTTTTTTTTAATTCTGCACTGTGAGCTAAATGCACTTGATAACCTCCCTGCATTTGATCAATAATTGGTGTGCACTCCTCTTAACTCTGTCATTTTTTCCTGCAACCATCACACACTGGAATATGTTACTAAGTAGGTTAAACTCTGCATCAATTGTCTATATCATCTCCATCCTCTCTGGTGTTGTCCTTGTAAGAATTATCTGTGGTGTACAAAATCCTATTGCTTTTCACTTTGAGGAAAACCTAGTTGTCCATGATGGGAGAAAAGGCCACCTGACAAATTGTCCTCTAACCTGTAACCAGTAATGACATAATGTTTAGAGTTCAGCGAATGCAAACCTAAACAAACACGCAAATGCAATTAAACGTTTAATGGATACACTGACAATACTGCTGTCAAAGTTGACGGAAAACCATCATTCTATCTGCTTTAATGCTGGACAACACAAGTTAAAAACAAAAAAAAGTAGAAAACAAAACAACACAAGCTTACACTACCTTGGCAGCGGTAGGTTGGCACAATTTCAGGACATAAAACGGCAATTGGCACTTTTGTATTTCTCACGCTACTGCAATGCATCGCTATTCTTTTTACTTAGTTCCCTTTCTGCTTTTCTTTCATCTTTCTCACCCCTCTGTCTCTTGTCTCATGCTCCTCATCATGTTCACCTGTATATGCCAACAGGGATTAGCTAAACCTTGAAGACAGCCCAACCTTTGAGTGTGCTCATATGCATGTCTATGGTAATAATGCGCATGAGATAATTGCATCCTTCCGGTGTGTGATACATGTATGTGTCAATAGAAATCGGAGAGAGAATGTGTTTTTCAAAGTGATTGTTTTATTGTCTGCCAATCCTTCTGTATTCCATGTGTGTGAGTTTTCGTGCAGGTAGTCCTCTGGGTTGTAGCGATGCTGGTACTAAGCTGGCATTCATACACTTTCTCCCAATTCCCCCCTGGTCTGTCTCTCCAAATACATTCTTGCCTTTATCATCAGCTAAAACAAATAGCCTCACACTCCCCAGGCAGCCAGAAACACACACAAACACTGTAACTAATTCTTGTGAGGACTGTGTTGTGATGGAGAGTCATTTTCTAACCTTGGAAGTGCATTAATTGCTTTAACCAAACTTTCATTCTGACCCATATGTTTCACATTTGTCATGTTTGCCAACGACTATACCAGTAAGGCTCCACTTTGAATAATTTTTGGGGCTTCTAAAATTGGTCCTCACTAGAATAGAAGTACAAAAGTACACACACACATACTGGTGGGAATCATTTCTGTGTGTAATTTTTCCCATTCGCTGCCAGTGGAGCAGGTTGTTTGATTGGTTGCTGCAGTGATAGATGCCTGGCCAGCTTTCTGATTACCACAATCTTCGATCTCCAGGGCCCAACATAATCAGAATAAATGTCCCCTACTGTAGGGGGAATAAAGGTGTGGGAGGTGTGTTTGTGTGAGTGTGTGTGTAAAAGAGCAAAATGGAGACAGGATCTAAAAAAAATTGCTATGAGTGTATACTTTGACAGGATGATACAAGGGTTTTTGCATATGGTGTGTGGTAGGATAAGCCCCGCCCACTACCAATATTTTCCTTTATGCAAAGTGAGGGTTTGCATTGCTGGAGTCTTTTCTACATTTTTTTTTTTTTGGCATCATCTTTTTTCCACCAATCACTGTCAAATTATGGTCGATGATAGTGTTTATGCTTATACAAGTATAAAATAAAGTAATTTTACTATTTGATTCCAGGTGCCGTCCTGGGCAACAGGCTACGAAAACTTCTGTGGCACTGGTTCTTGCCTTTAAAATCCCCTCACAATGGCTTGTTTTTCACAGGTGTTTAATTACTTATCGTCAAATATCTTTTACTATGGTTTTATTTTATTTGGACCTAAAGTTGTCTTTTCTCACATCAACTTTTAATCTTTTCTCTAAAAGGTTTAATGACACCATAATAATATGATAAGATGTTTAATTTGCACTAATAATCCATAACTTAATCATTTATCTAACATAAGTGTTGTATACTTTTTTAAAGTATTAATGTCTTATAAGATATTAATAGAACAAAAAGTTTACGTTCGTATTTGACGTCCTGCAATCGTCTTACTAATCAAGCAGATTTTGTGTCCCTAGTTGTAAAATGTTACCATCACCTGTGAAATTAACTTTAAACTGTTGTTGCCTCAGACTGATGAAGACGGAGACGTCCATTGGTGTCGGGCATAACATGATCCATTGTTAGTGATCCATTGGTACCTAAACAAGCCATGCTGAGTAGTACCACCAGAAGCTTTGGGGGCAGAATTGTGCTGTGTAGCTGATGTTATCAGCTAAAAAATAAACAATGACAAAGAAAACATTATGCACTTAATGGGTGCATAGACCATGGCCACCTGCTGTCTCTTTTTATATCTCTTGCTGAAAATGTGCATTTCCATAATCACTTCCATCATCACCATTTTTGCTATAATCTGAAACTGGATATGAACTCTAAACATTTGCACTACCCTCAAACACTGCCTAACAGTGATGCCAATGTAACAAAATCATGGAGATATGAGAGTGGTGACCTTTTTAAAATAGATTAACCTAAACACATAAATAGAGCATAAATGGGGCTTAACTTGTCTTAATATTTTTTTCACTCAGAAACAATGAAAGTTCTAGAAAAACATGACACTGAACTTTTTAGTCTTTATAGTATTAAATGACACTTAAGGACATATACATGACATCGATCCTCGGGTCAAAATGACCCTCATTGTCCAACAAAAGTGGTTTTAAAGCACCTTGTAAAGCATTTCTAGATAGTTCTATTTAAGATTCTTCTCTCCAGTCTTAAAAATAACCTCAAAACATTTGCAATATAGTTGCTTTTTTGTTCATTTAAATAAAATTCAGCTTTATTTCTATTATGCCACTTCAATGTTATCTCCTGGCACATAACATAAATCAAGGAGTTCATAATAAAAAGCATAATTAAGGAAAAACAACAGATTGCATTGAATCTGGACTTTGATCTAATTTCCCATCCTGAGCAAGCATTAGGCGACAGTGGAAAGGAAAACTTCACTTTAACAGGA
The DNA here is from genome assembly GCA_037177515.1 of Pseudomugil tenellus. Lineage (NCBI taxonomy): Eukaryota > Metazoa > Chordata > Actinopteri > Atheriniformes > Pseudomugilidae > Pseudomugil > Pseudomugil tenellus. Next base: position 6,230,773 of record JBAMHX010000013.1, read on the forward strand.
AAGCAAAATCTCCGGCAGAACCCGACTTGGAGCGAGATCAGCCATCTGCTACAACTGGTTGGGATAGAGTGGACAGGAAAGAGAGATTATTTTGAACTGCAGTTTTTATCCAGGAATATCTGCAGAAAAAGGAAAAAAATGGTTAAATATGCCAATATTCTCATATGTTTCTACATACAAGGAGCAGAGAAATGAAAAAGGGACGTCTCTATGACTTTATAACTAACAGAGGGTGAGACGACCCCTATCTATAAGATTTATTAAAAAGGAAGGTCTTCAGCTTGATGTTAGTAAGGGAGGATGTCTTCCTCCTGAATTCATACTAGGAGGTCTCTGGTGACAGCCCCTCTCATAGTTGTCATGTAAACCTAGCATTGGCAGCAGGTTCCATTTTCATTGTGATTCTTCACATAGTTGCTTGTGCACTAGGTTAGTTACCCCATGTTTGGGACATATTAAAAAACTCATCAGAATGAGTTGCTCAATACGGTGTAAACAAAACAATAAACATGGCAACATTATTTAAGATTACTGTTTGTTTTATTTTAAGATCAGGAGCAGTATTGTAATTAAGTATTCCTCAGACTTAACATCCAGCTAAATTTGACACTCCCTCCAGTACATACTTGTATGTTGCAACTTGGAGATACATAGCCTTTTTTTCTGAGGACTTTTTTAAATGATACTTTTGGCCAACTGATGATCAGATTTAAAACCGAAAACCCAACTTTTGACTTTTTTTAAGCAACAAGTTTTAACATGGTCTGTACACCTTCTTGTTGACAAACAGGGGTCCCTATTCTCGAGAGTACTACTGTTACAAAATGCCTTTTAGGCAGTCAGTGTAAGTTGAATTTTTTGGAGAGCCATTGCACACACATACATGTCAGATTTCTTTTTTTTTTTTTTTATCTCTTGGCCTCTTGACAACACTAAAAGCCAGTTTGGAGTTTTGGTGACAGCTCAGCTTGTTGCATTATATTGAGTGCAGGAGATGTAGGACCGTTTTTATGAGTTATAGCTGGAAACAAACTTAAATACATAGCATGAAATGGCTCAAAAGACACAACTAGTTATAATTGCCTTTCATGAGATGGGTTTTTGAATGAAGATGTGCCCACAAACTAAAACCACAGAAGTGATCTGAATAAAAAGTTTTCTGCATATCTGACAGATTGCGAGGTAGATCAAGTGTAGTGTGACAAAACACAAGCTTATACGGTTGTTGATGGAAAGACCAAAGCTATCGCCACTTAATGTGCTTTTATCATCTACACACCTGAGGAAGAGTGAAGAAGTGTTTTTGCATTTGGAGCAAATTTTACTTCAGGCTGTTTGATTCTAGCATTTGTCACATGTGGAAAAAGTCTTCAAAGAAAATAAGTATTCAAACAGTTTTCCTGTATATGCAGCAGTGATCATAAAGAGAAACGTAGAGGGCACAGGAAGAAAGTGAAGGGTTTGTGTGCGCGCGTGTGGAGGAGTTTAAGCTAAGGAAAGTACTGTAATATGGCATGGCCTGTGGACAATAAGGAAGAGTGTTTGAGTGTATGTGTTTGGGGTTGAGTAGACTATGTGTGTGGGGGTGTGACAGTGAATCTAATTGCTCTTCACCTTTACTTCAAAAAGCTTTTAGCCTGGTCAGCATGCAGCCAATCAGAACAAAGAGCCGGTCTGTGAGCAAAAGAGAGCCGAAGCACGACTGTCTCTGAACTAACTGGATTACCTTCACACTCTCCTTGTCATACTGAGCTGCATAGCATGGTGCACAACTGAAACTAAATTAAGTGACAAAAATGGTCACTTTGTAAAAATGTCTGTTTTGCAGACGCATGAACAAGGATTGGTGGATTTTCTCTTTCCCTTGATTTATTCCACCCTCTGCTCCCTCTTCTACTTCCCCCTCAGTACTCATTTCATTTGCATTGATAAGTATGTTTCTCAATTTTGGGAATAAAGAATAAGTGCCTAAAACTGCCTCATCCTATCTAGACACAGCTGCATATAAGCCAGCCACAAAGCTGGAGTGAATGTGCTCGCATTTACAGAGAAGGGAGAGAGAGGGGCGACAGAAAGCTTCAGCTGTCAGAAAGATGCTGGATGCGTGTGCGCTGCATTCCTTTTTCTATATTGCACACTAATTCAAAGATTCTTCTCTGGTATCAGTGTCAGAAAATAAACAGAATTGCCACAGAGGTTTTACACTTCAATAGTCAGTGATAGGAAAAAAAACAAAATCATGAGATTCCTCCAATAAACTTTCAGTCACTGCACCATCTGTCACTGAAGACATTTCTAAGGTTGTCCACTTTAATTAGGTTATTTATATCATTACTCAATAAGATTAAATCCATCCCTGTAGATGAAGTACTTCTAAAGTATTAGTTTAATATTCACACTCAAGGTTCACATGCCAACACTTATCACAGAACAGTAGGAAAAATTAGAGAGAATTATTCTGTTGGTTATCCATTTAAATTGGGGATGACACCAACATTGGCAACTATAGCATAAATTCTGTCGACCTGTTCTCCTATCAAACTTACATATATACGTGAGGAGATTAGGGCCCGGTCACATAACGTTTTACGTCTTAATCACACCCAAAACCCAAAAGTGGTCTCCCGTGAACCAGATGATGCTGTTTCCGTTGATGTAGAGTTTAAGACCAGCTATAGTCAATTTGTAGACCTGGCAGGGTGCGGGGAGAAATCTGCAAAGCGTTAGTATTTGTTTATATTGTGTAAGACATCCAAATAATACATTAAAAATGTTTTTTTTAAAAAAGTTTTATCAATAGAACTGATGCAGTGGGAATCAAATCTTTAGCTGTTATACTTCATCTACCCATGCTGGCTGGAAGATATTGTAGCCTGTAACAGATTCTCCTGTGAGGCAAGATGCTAAGTTTCATCATGAATGGCAGGGTAAGAAATGAAATGATTAGATGCTGTAAATGATTGAGGAAGGTGCCAGACGATGGGATGGAGAGCACATGGTGGGGCTCAGTCACATCACTGAGCAAACTGTCACTGCTGTGATTTGGTGAATAATTTTATGTGAGCTTTTAAAAAGTAACAAATAAATCTACATTTTTGTTCTTGAACAATGCTTGAAAAAACTTTGAGCACAGTTACACAATTAAAAACTACGAAAAGATTTTATCCTGATGCCATTTCCAAATGCATTAGTATCTGATGATCATCTCAAATGATGAGTTCTTCCTGTAACTACATCATTTTCCCATCTTCCAATTTCTCGTAGATAAAGTTGCCTTTCTATGTACCTATTTACCTCTCCGTCTGTTTCCTCCATAAGATTAGATTACCCATCTAACACGCTTCCACGCTTCCATCCTCTCCTTTTTTCTGCAGAACTTCTCCCCACCTTCCTTTCATTCTGTTCCTTTCCATCTACCTTATTTTCCTTTTTCAGCTTTCTTTTCAGTCTATTTTTTCTCCAACTCTCTACTGATTAAGAGAGAAGAAAAAATACAGTTGGTGGATCGGTGGGAAAGTTCAATTAAGCTGTGGGCCTCTGGGCTTTTGTGCAGGTGTGATAGTGTGCAAGTGTGTGCACACCTGTGTTTATAACTGTGCACGCCTCGCTAAGATTTTCTATACGCGTTTGTGTGCATATGTTTGTGTCTGTGTGCATGGATTGCAGTGTATGGATATGTGCATGCTCTTTGCATCTTTGCTGGTATGTGTTTTGGCCTGAGCTGTGCAGGATTGGTTTTCCTCCTTAATCAAGTAAGAGAGAAGCCCAAAGGTGATTACAGCTTCTTTTCAAAAACAACAACTGAGCTTTTGCCTTCCTGTCGGATCCGTCACAATCAAATAAAGGAGTTAACTGTTTCGCAAAAGAACAAACATGTAAGTTTATTCTGCAACATCACGGGAACCAATAATAATAATAATAAGATAATAGGTACTTTATTAATCCCCGGAGGGAAATTCAAGTTTCCAGTACAGACGTATAGAGGTAATGACTGTTCTGAGGTGCAGCCAGCGTTTGCGGGTGGGGGTCAGAACACAACACATGGGTAGTAAGAGATGAAAAAAGCACCCAGTATCCCTGGTCTGCCCCAGTGGAGGGGGCAGTACAGCAATGCTTTGAAAAAAACATCTCAACACTTAAGCACAGTGATCAGACAATGACGGAAACACAACACATTGCAGTTCCACCCGAGAGAGTCCAGAAGCGAGAAGACATTTAGGACGAGCAAGGCAGGTCAGATCGTCTGTAAACGGTCCTTTCAGCAGGAAATTTTCAAGGCTGTAGAGGGAGCCAGATTAGTTAATAGCATTCTGTTGTTTACCACTCTCAGTCTTTTAGTTGATCTCAGAATCCACAACAACCACATGATGGTCAATTTCCAGTATCCAAGCCATCTCCACTCCATGGTGTTACACCCTGGACAAGTTCAAAAACCCCAGCCAGTCTGCTTGGTGGCATCCAGCTTGTGGTTCAGCTCGTTCAGAGCAAGAGTCCAGTGTTCTGCACGGTTACATGTGTCTGCTGTCTGCGTCTGTCCAGTCCACAGCAGCTCCAAGTTGCGACTCACCAGAAATCTGCTAAATGCCAAACGGTGGGAAACCGGTGGTCATAAGCCGATAAGATAATCACCCCAGATCCCTCCTGTACCCAGCCGGGTGTCTCCATCGGACATGCGGGGTCCCCATTCGCCACTCTCCGGGTGAAAAAGTTATGGTCACTTTCGTTGTTCGACCAGCTGACCAGATCCAATATGGTTTCAGAAGTACAGAGAGATGATCTTCTTACTAGAGAATACACATAGACAGTGTAACGATCCCACCCTCAACAGACCTTGTTTAGAGAGCTTTGAACTGGTCAACAAAGGTTGGAATTTTTATGA
>JBAMHX010000013.1:6235751-6258674 GCA_037177515.1 Pseudomugil tenellus
TTATAAATTGATTACTAATTGTTAATATTAATATTTCATATCAATATTTTCATAGTAATTCCATTAAACCATTTTTTTATCCCCTTAATTGCTACAACAGACAGTGCAAAGGATCACAGGGACGGGAGAGAAGAAAAAAGCGTCTGCTTCGCTTAGAAGCTGGAAGAAGGATTGAAGGATTACTTGAGTGAGTTGAGTTCTGTATTTACAAAGGTTCTTAATGAATCAATGAAATAGTCTACATAAAAACCATATCTTTCTTTTAAATCTAAAATAAAAAGGCCTGAATCGACCAACATTGGAACTAAATCTGAAGTTGTAATTCATGTAAATTGAGGTTTTAGTTTAGATGGCAAGTTACTAATGATGAGTAAAATTTTAAACAGACAGAGCTACTTCATTTCCATAATGATTGTGAGAAGACTAGCTCATGAGCACTTCATATTAGAAGGGTCACATGTAAGTGTCAGGTTTTTCTCCCAGGTTAATAGCACAGGCTGTAACGTGCAATGCCTCAGAACATAATGAGTTGTAAATGTGAATTTGACCCTGCTTTGATAAACTTTTAAAGATTCTTTTTATCTGAGTTGTTTTGGCTCCGATTAAAGAAAACAGTTTTCAAAAATACTTCATTAAATCCATTTTCCCCACTTCAGTGTCATAGAACCTCAGTCTTTAGTTTTTCAAAGGCACAGAAACATATGCATGTTAGAGCTTAGATAAAAGCCAGCCTTCATTGCACTCTCCATCACCCATTTTCTGTGAAAGAGCCACTGTTCCTGAAAATAAAGGCTTTTTGGGAAACCTGTCAGCCTAAAAATCAGCTATTAGAGATGTTATATGTCCCTGAAATGTTCCCATTAGAGACCTCAGAATGCGGGACAATGATGCTGAAAACATGGACAGTGAAATCCCTGCAGAAGGAACCACTGAATTTAAGAAACTAGGAACCAAAGAGTAAGAAGTTAGGTTACATGTTCTTCAACCTCCTATTCAACTGTTTGAAAGAGCAACTACTGAAAATTTGTTTGAATAAATTAACCGAAACGCTTCCACTTACTGCAAATATGTGTATATTTTTTTGCCCATGCATTATTTCAATTTAAGAAGTAATGACATTGTTAAAGCAATGATTTTGTTGGACGACACCAAGGCAATTTCTGCAATAAAGCACAAGAGGACAGTGTCAGAGTGTGAACTCATGAGGCTGACATTTACTCAGAGACTGCAGAAAAGAGACAGGATGCAATTTGGATGTCAAATTAGTCTTCATTTGGGGATACAAAAGTGAGAAAATCTGCCAAAGCTCGTAGTGCTGCTTTAAAAAGTATTACTTTTTTTCCAATGAGCTGAAAGGATGAAATTTAAATAATTCTATTGTGTTTTCCTCATTTTTAACAATAAATGTTAAACCAAAATCCAGCATGCTAACACTTGTTTCAGGACTACTGATGTGGCAAATATAGAGCGATGTTGATCCACATGTCCAGTGTTTCTCGACAATGGTTCTCCTGTGGGTAATGGTATCACCTGATTCAGATTAATTCAACTGCTTGCAAAGGCCTTTGCAAGCCTGCTAATGAGCCATCTATTTCAGTTAGTTTAACCAATAGGTACATCTAAAATGTGCAGGTTAGGAGTCCCTGAAGACCAAGGTCTTGTCTGTACTGGTTAAATGAAACTACGCCAGAAAATTAGTTTGTTTGAGGAACTGCTCTGACTTGAAACACAACTAAAATAATGGAGGTAATCAGATCCTAACTGCATCTTCAGTTGTGAGATTTTACAGAAAGGGACATGATAAAAACAAACTATTGTCTCATACAAAAAGGCCAAAAATTACCTGAAACACATTTATGTTCAGTTATTACATCATCTATCCGACCATGGCTCATCTGTTTTTTAGTACTCTGAAGACTTTAATAAGCTAATGTGTTGTCAGTAATTGGCAGCCACTGTATGATAAAAGAATAGCTGCGGATGCCTCGTTTCCCATCTGCACTGGCTTTAACATATAGCATCAACAAAGCAATTGATGGTGCAGATGGAAGCGGCAGAGCAGCACAGAGTGGTGCTTTCTCAAAGACAGCCCGTTTCACTGGGTAATTAATGCAGACACACCATTAGTGCTCAACGTAGACTTCTAAATTAGTTAGTTTATACCTTTTGTTCAGAAAGAATAGAATTATTTTAACAACTATTTTACATCTTGTTGATAATGAAGATGGCCATCTTTACAATTAACCTTTTCTTATTTTGTAATTTCACATCTTGAACACATCTTTTCGGTCACACTAAAGTAAGTTTTTTGTGTCAGACTTAAAGGGTCTTGTCAAGTTATATGTCCAAATTCTTCATAAAAAGAGAAAATTTACCAGAAAATAAGCCTATGTTTGTCTTTGTGGTTGAAGGTTGGAGTCTTACCTTTTCTCTCCTACCAGCCAAATTTCCCCATTTGTGTGGGATTTAAATTCCCAACCATCCAACAATTGGGTTAGACTTGCATCTGTATCCATTTATTTAATCATCAATTATCACCAAAGATTTTAAAGAGATATTCACACAGGCCTTATTACTTAACCTCACATGAATATCTTTCTGTTTTTGCAGATTATAATTATTATTCTACAGATATTATTTGCAGTGTGATCAAGCATTTTCTACAACACAGCACATAAAAATCCGCAGAGAATTTACCTGCATGAGAAGCCTAAGGTGGAGCCAAAAAAAAGACCTCGATGCTCTACACAAGCCATAAAGTTCAAGTATCCATCTTTTAATTTTCTTTATTTGCTTGATCCAATTCTGGGTTTGTGTGGCTGAAGCCAATCCCATCTACTGTTGAGCAAGGATAGAGTTCACCCAGGAGTACGTCATAGGACCAATACTCTCACCCACTCCAGGAGATATTAGATTTACCAATTAACCTAAAATGGGTTTACTAGAATTTATTAATGTCCAAAAACATGAACCCTTGTTTCCTTATATCCTTGACATAAGGCCCAGTTTTCCAGGATTGATTGACTGAACATCAGCCAAACTGGCCAACATGCAAACATTGCCTTTCTTAGTAATGTCATTAAGTGAGAAGAAAAGTCTGGCTTGCAGTGTGGAGAGTGTTTTTTGTTTTGTTTGTAATAATTCTGCAGGCATTTCGAACGCACAAATACCTATGCAATACACTTGAATGCAAAACACTTCTTAAAATACGTTTTTTTTTATCTCGCTGTGTCAATCTTGCATTACTTTGTGCCAACAAAGTAAAAATGTTATAGAGACACATGTAGCCATACGGACTTTGTTATTGTCTGAAGGACAACACATATTACCTTCTGAAAAATCATAACATAAAAGGAAAATTATGCTTATCCTGCTAATATTCATTTTGCAGTTGTGTAAATATTGATTTGATATTACTCTAAACCAAGGCTACTCACTTCAGTCCTGCGTGACCTGGAGATCAGCAGGTGTAAGATAAAATATACCAAAATAAACAGTTTTCATCTTACATGACCTGCATGCTGAGTATTTTACCAATTCTCTTCTGACCAGCTATATATGAAGAAACAACCCATTTCTGATAGGTCGGTCCAGCTCAGCCAGCTTGCAGTCCAGGCTGAGACAGGCAGAGATCACCACAGACTGTGACCTAGCAGGAGCACAGGGCTGAAAAATTGCAGGATTGGAAGCAGAGATTGCCACAAGGTCATGTCTTTTGGCTGGGTAGACTGCGCATGATGTTCACACCATGAATTTTGGCTTGGCCGATGTACAAGGGGCCCACAGCTGAAGAGTTCAGGCAAAGTTGAAAAGAAAGTGCCCTGTACAGTATCGCTATCTGTGAGCTTCCCGGCTGCTCTAAAAGAGGCCGTGCTTTCCGTGTGTTCATGGAGTTTGAAGCTTCCGAGGTCTCTCCACATGCACTATAAAATTTTCAACTGAGAGTATTTTGCTGATTTTTGAGTGAATCAAGAGCTGTCAAGGCATGGAAGAGAAAAAGATACATCTTGATCCAGACACCCTAAGATGCTAAAAGGGAAAAACAGCAGCAGATGTTTATGTCATAAATGGTCTAGTGTCAACATAAAAGTAGATGGTCAGGCTAAAACTATGTATCTTTCATTAAAAATATTAATAGATTTTCAACCAGTTACATGTGAAAACGAGTATATTGGAAACGAGTGAATTGGATGTCAAATATAAATCTAAACTATGTTGCAAGTGAATCAAACATCTAAAACTTACATTTTACAGTTCTTTTTGTTTGGTTTTTCTGGACAAATTTAGGTGTTTATGTATATTCTGAATGGCTGCTTTCAATGTGAATGTATGAATATAGAAAGAATATAAAAGCTGCATCTGTGAGTTTGGTCTAATTAATTATTTTAAATATTTCAGTATAAGATGGATGGTTGGGTGGATGGATGGATGATGTAACGCAGGGAATGGCAGAACTAAAAAATCGAAGCACATTCTTTGCTTTTTTTAAATTTTTTTTGCACCCAAAATATATCACACTGGTATCAAATAGCACTGATATTTACCTTGCTATCCATAGCATCAATATTTGGCTCTATCTCACTTCCAGCACAAAAAGAAACTATTTGCGGCTTCATTCATCACCTCCAAAACATGCCAGAAGGTTCTTGTTCATATGCGCTAAGGTGAATTGTTAACTGTCTTTGACATGTTAGCGGGTAATTTAGAGCCCTGTTGGACTTTAGGAGGTTTATTTTTTTTTGGAAAAAAAGTTTAGTTTCAGTTTAGTTAACAAGTGTCATTTGTGTGACAAAATAAAAACAGAGTTTTGTCTGACAAATGTTTTATAAAACATTTGCCCCTTTCTGACAGACCGGCGTTTCCCAAATGGGCTGGATGGATATGTTAAGGTCTAAAAATTATTCTTGTAAAACAGAACTTTAGGTGAAAACCGACTTTTTGCAAATATTTCTGTCTTGCATGGGCAAATAACTACTTTAATTAGCTTTTCTCGAAATACAAAGCTTTATTTTGTTAGGAAAATTTCTTTACATCAGCAAGACATTTTTTTCCAAAAACGCAAAATGATGTTTATGAAAGCTCATATAATTTTATATAAGTGAGCCAAAGCGAAGTATGATCTTACTCTGTGGTGGCGTTACTTTTTGGAGACTTCATGTGCAATTAAGCCGTCTCACTTGGATTGACATGCTCTGATTCAAATAATCACAAGGAATGTAGTCTATAATAAGCTCCACCTCAGCTGTGCGACCTCAGCAACGACTCCCGCAGATAGAAGAACAGTTAAAATCAGATCTCACATGGACATTATTTCATATTATGTCACTTGCTTTTAATATCACCCCAAGTTACTCTAACCAAGACGTTGTCTGGCATCTGTGCCTGCTAATAAGGTCATTAATATTCATATCTTCAGAGATGAGATGAGTAACACACAGAGTGAGCATTTACACACAGTCACACCACAAAGAGAAATCAGTTGGCTGCTCAAATATAATTACTCGACTACTGGCTGCCATTTAGGTCGATGCATAGATTATCCTTGTCTATCTTTTTCTTTTTCATTCCAACTTTCCCTCCACCGGATGTTTTTCTCATCCTTTTCACCCACTAATGATCTGTCTGCTCTGAAATGTTACTTGGCAGATGCCACAATGTTTGATTCCATTTAGAAAGAGTTTACTGATTTTAGACTCCTAAACCTGAACAGAATAGTTAAATATCTGTGTGGAGGATTTTTGTGTTTGCAGGTGACCAATAAAAGAAAGAAAGGGAAACCAATAAAAGTTTGCAAATATACATTTCTGGCATTCACAAAAACAAAAACAAATCAGTCACCAATTTAACCACCTTTCTTTGCGAGGACAAAAGCCTGCCATCCATAGATTCTGTCAGTGTCTTGATCTATTCATGATCACCATTGCGTGCAGCAGCAACCACAGCCTCCCAGACACTATTCAGAGAGGTGTACTGGTTTCCCTCCCTGTAGATCTCACATTTGATGAGGGACCACAGGTTCTCCATGGAGTTAAGATTAGGTGAACAAGGCAGCCATGTCATTATATTTTCCTTTTTAAGACCTTTTCTGGCCATGTGATGGAGCATTGTCCTGCATGAAAAAAATGTTTTTCTTGAATGATGCTGACTTCTACCTCTAACACTGCTTGAAGAAGGTGTCTTCCAGAAACTGGCAGTAGGACAGAGAGTTGAGCTTGACTATCCTCAACCCGAAAAGTCCCACAAGCTCATCTTTGATACCAGTCCTTACCAGTACCCCACCTCCATCTTGCTGGGGTAAGAGTTGGAGTGGAGCTCTCTGCCCTTTACTGATCCAGCCACATGCCCATCTATCTGGCCCATGAAGACTCATTTTCATTTCATCAGTCCATAAAACTCTAGAAAAATCAGTCTTTTGATATTTCTTGTCCCAGTCTTGACATTTTATCTTGAGTGTCTTTTTTCAGTGGTCCTTGTTTTTCGGCCTTCCTTACTTCGGCTATGTCCCTGAGTATTGCACACTTTGTGCTTCTGGCATCCCAGTGATGTTGCAGTTCTGAAATATGGCTAAACTGGTGGCAAATGGCATCTTGGCAGCGTCACACTTGATTTTCCTCAGTTCATGGGGAGTTATTTTGCCCTTTTTTTTTTTTACACGCTTCTTGCAACCCTGTTGACTATTTTGAATGAAACACATGATTGTTTGACTTTGCATAAAAAGGATGATGTGGCCATAATACTCATTTGCCTAATAATTTTGCACACCCTATAGAATATGAAAAAGTGTCTTTTGATTTATCAGGTTATATTTGTGACTATAATCTAAAAGGTGCAGTAGGGAAATAATAAATCTTTTTTCTACACAAATCCCAGGTAATTAGTTCAGGTGGTGATAACAATTCACTTAATTCAATTAACTTAATGAATAAAACAGTATTCACTTTTTTTTATCTCATTATGAAATCAGGTTTCAATTATAAAGGTGGTTTATATAAGAATAACCACAAATGTTACATATTTAACAAAAAGAGCTTAATATAAGAAATATAATATAATATAAGAAATATTTGATCTATGGTAATATTTATTATTTAATTTTCTATGTCTTAGGGAAGATTTGATTAAACTTATATAATTTTATTTTATCCTTTTTTATTTTAGTATGTTTAGAATATTTTATTATAAATTATATTTCACTTAAATACTACATTTACAATTGGATTTCCCAAATATAGTGGTTATATTGCACTTTACATAGTTTGATTATTTTGATTTAACATGTATTAAAACATTAAGCTGGCTTTAAGGTTTGCATCAGTATTTTCATATATCCTCCACCCATCTTCGATACATACCAGTCAGTAACTTCCAGGCTGTGTTCTAACTTGAAGAAAAAAATCAATCTACGCTATGGAAGCATATCTTACACCCCATCACATGCATGAGAGCAGCAGAACTGGTGACATGTTGTTTGTGTGTGATGTGTGCTGGTTATCCAGTAAAATATATATGGTACAGTGTGTTAAAATGACTGACATTAATGGTAGAAATGGGCATAGAAAGTATTTGTAAGGACGGTGGCCATCAGTGTCCAAAATTCTTCAAGTATATTCTTCTATGGATCTGGTAGCCTGACTGCACAACAGGTAACTACTTAAAAAATACATACATATGTACTGTCTTCTGTGTGCCCTTTCAGGTGTTGTGCTGTGGCACTTATCAAACAAAGCCAGAACCACAGTTTGGAAGCGAAGATGCAGTGTAATCAGTGTCTCTGAAAATTGTGCACTGACAAATGCTTTGTAATAAAATGCTTAATTTTTTATGCAATTATTTGTTATTAATGGGTTGAGTTTTTATTTAAAGTGTTATAAGAAAAAATATTAATGACTAAGGTGAAAATTTACTGCAATACAACCAAAAAAAATATTATCAATCCATATAGTGATACATTCAGCAATACTAAAAAGAACATTTTTTTCATCAAAATGTCCTCAAGTCATACTTGACTGTGTGAATTAATCTGATGCAACATTTTGTCACATGTAATATGGAATATATACAGCAGTTTATTCCATCAAATTATGTATTAAATTTGTCTCAGCGGTTTTCTTTTCAAACTGTTTATTAGTCAGCATCAGTAGTGTTTTACACTGCACACTGCGTCAGATTTGATGTAAACATAAGTTATTGATTTGTGGATTAACTTTTCAAATTACAAAAATAATCAATGAAAAGCAATGGAAGTGAAGTTCTTCTGTACATGAACGGTTTTGTGACCAGACTGAAAAGTCTTTAAAAAGACTTCCAATCTCACAAAAGAGAGGTTGAACATTTATTTCGCTGGCTTAACTCTGGGGATCCACAGTAGTCTGGAAGTAAAGATTTCCAAATTGGCTTTTAGAACAGAGTGAAGGAGGAAGTCAGGAAAGAGTTCTGTATATCTGGAGGGTGGTGAATGGAAAGACTAAGTGTCGATAGAAAATAAAAAAAGGGAAGAAAATATGATGCAATGAAGAAATATGAAAGAAAAATTGACCTAGAGTGTTTCCTTAGGGTTAGAACTGTCTTTTTACTGCGTGTTTCAAGATTGTAGATCCAGCCTCTATGGATATTTATCATTTCCCATGTGCATTTCCTTCACAATCGCCTGTAATTTGTCAAGGTAGACAGGTTGGAGGAGGGTGTGGTTTAAGGCAAAAAAATACAGAAAACTGTCTGGGAAAAGTGCAGTACTGATGGCAGGAACACTTTTTAGTAACATTTTTACTCAGGACATAAGTAAAATACTTTTTACATATTTGGATAGGGTATCAGCTTGCTTTAATTACTGTCACAAATTACAGAGATGAGAGCTTGCACTTGCACAACTCCATCACACCAAAATTTCAAAAAGCATCATACATGGCACCAATTCAGGGAATAAAAATTACATGCTGGGATAAAAATCCAACATGACTGCAGAGGGGAGAAAAGAAACACAAAATCCATCATGACCACTAAAAATGAAGGTCCAGATGTTTTTTAAGCTTAAGTGAAATAAAACAGCATCAATAGTTGAATTTTGTGTTTTAAAAATTATGGTTTACACTTGTTGGAGTCTTTTACAGCTGAAGAACAACCATTGATTTATTCTTGTTTTGTTTTATATTTTAAGGTGAATTTGAGTGTCAAAATTGATATTCCCAAATAAAATGTATTATTATTATATTCTGGAACGCTGATTGTCAGGGATATTATGGTTTCACCCTAACCGTCACTGGATATTCTTCTTGTGAGCCCGATAACTAAAATAATTTTTACAATTGGATTTTGATTCTCAGTATACTTGTTTACGTACCCAAGGGGACAACCTGGCTCAAATTTCACAATGTTTGGATTTTCCCCATTAGTTGGCGCTTTATGCATGAAAAATCAGATTTTTGGCTAAATCTCCATTATTACTTACAATTTCACATTGATACTCTGTCTACCTGTTTATGTCCTCAAAGAAGATAACCTGTATTGAGTTTCACAATATTTGGTTTTGCGGTTTCCCCACCAGGTGGCGTTTGATGCATTAAAAATCAGATTTTTTTGGCTATATCTCTGGAATTTGTCTCATTGACCTCAAATCAAGTGCAAATAAAAGGTCATGACCTCAGAATGCATCCTGTCATTACGTCATACCAACCAGGTTCAATGTTATAAGAGCTTTGTGACTGAACATGTGCAGTTTTATATTATTGTTTTGTGTCTATTTGAGGATTGGGGAATAGGAGGATTGTGGGCATTCAAGGATATGCCCCTAGTTGTCGGCATATGCCTTGTTAATATTACAGAATGTTGTATTGTCTTGAAATCCCATGGAAGAAACCAAGAGGCAAGTTATTAGAGAAACTTAAAGATGTAAAGTATACTGTATGTTTCCTATGGGAAGGAGTGTCATACTTGCTAAAAATCTTCTTGAATTTTTTCTCCAGGTTGTTTGAAGAACATAAAGGGTTTGAAGCATCTTTAAATGAAAAGGAAGCTAAGTTTTTACCTTAAAATAAGACTTCCATTATCCCGGAAATTTGACAAGTACATTGGCAGATTGGTTCTTGCATGGATGGAATATAGTAAAATAGAATAAAAGGTACAAAATTATTCTGTTATAAGACATAAAAACAGAAAAATCATAGATAATTGTTTTAGTCACAATCGTGTATTTGGAAGAAAGAGGGTTTTTTCAGTCTGTATTATGTGATTTTGCGGTAACAAAATAAAACTCACAATGTAATCATGTTAAACATGCTTTTAATCAGATCTCTTGATTGTACTTTCACTTCCACTTTTCTCCACCACCATTTTGGATGCTCTACAATGAAGCATTGTAGAGCACCCATCAGGCTGCATATCACTGATGGGAGAAAATTATGGTAGATGGCATTTAACAGCATTTAACATTTTGTCCTTAGGGCCCATGAAGAATAATTTATTTGCTGAACTTCATTGTGGCAAAAATCCAGTACTTTAAATGTTTATAGAGGGCTGAAAGGCAATGTAAAAGAGCCAAATTAAGGCAATTTACTATTTGCAGATACTAAGTACCAGTATGGAAATAAATAAATCCCATTCCACTTCAGGATAAGGAGTGTGCACCAAGGTGTAAGATGTGAGGTCTGGGGGGTTAATTTTGTGAAATCAAATGGATTATCCTGCAGATCATAAATAAGCAAGGCAAAGTTGTATTTGGTGTGTTATGTTCACAGCTGTGATAAGGCATGCCCAAAATCAGCTTCTCTTATGCTCAGATGATGTCCATACAACAATGAAAACTTAAAATGTGGCTCATAATAGTTATGATTATGAAACGTAAAGTGGATTTTTGGTAGTTTGGGTTCACTGCTGTGTCAAGGCCAAATTTGGTTTTTGGAGTGGTTGGTAGCATCATCAAATTAATACTAACATCTGTAGTGATATTTTATAATAATACTATTTACAGGGCACTATCTTCAATTTAAAAATGGGAAAGTTTTATATAGTTTAAAAAATCAGTTCGAGGTTTAGTTTAATAAATCGCTTGAATTCATTTTATCCGTCACAAGAAAATTTTTTAAAAGATATAAGAATATGCATTACATTATATAAAAATTTGTAAAGATGACATTCAACCCAACTTCAGATGGTAAAATACTTAAAATTGTGTCACATATGAAACATAATTTAGTATTTCTAGTTAATGTTTAAGATAAGAAAGAAATCTTTAATAGTTTAAGACCAGTTAAATTCCTAAAATAGAAAATAAATTGGCTGTCATCAGTTTATGACATATTATTTTTACAGCATTAAAGAGAGGGAATTGTTCATGCTCTGAAGGTTTCATTTGAACTGATGTGGCTCATTTAAAGCCAGCTTGACTGGACACAGGAAACCCATTGAAATTAAACCAGGTGGATTCTCTCCAAAAAAGTTTTAATAGTTATTATGTTGCAGGGAATTTCTGCATTTTCAAAGCTGATGCCAACGTCACAGATAATGCATCAAATCTGTTGCTTGCTGTTAACTTTGCAAAAATAGACAACCACCCCGTGTTGTATTTAACCCCAACTAGTTTCCATGCCGTTACCTTTTTATTCACGTCTCTATAATCATTGCGTAAAGTATCATAAAGAAAAGGTAAGTCGGACACAGCTGAAATGTTTGTTTTCTTCCATGTTGAAACTCAAGTAGAGTGCATCACCTAATCTGTGCCCAGCTCATTGGTCAGTAAATGAACCCCTCGCTGATTCTTTTTAGTACCATGCGATAGCAACAAACTTTGAATAATTTCAACTTTCTTGTGTCGCAAGTGCAAAAGTGAAATTTCACATGCACAAATATGACCTGTTGCTTGGCTGGAGAACGGCAGTGATTTACAGCAGGTTCTACAGGACAAGAGAGACAAAGCGACTTCACAGCCACCACCACCACCCCATGTGTGTCAAGCCTATTATTTAGAGAGAAGGACGCAGGGAGGGACAGATGGAAGTTGAGTCCTATAGACATATCATTACTGACTGGTGATATTATTGACCATTTAATTGTTTAGAATGGGTTGATTAAAGTGGCTGGATGGTGTTTTTTCAGGCCTGTTCATTCCAAGGTCAATTACTTTTTTTTTTATTCTACTGTTACGGTATTTAATTAATTGACTGCAATCAGAATGTGATTATAATAAAAAAAGGAGAAGGGGAATATAATTTAAAAAATGCTCCTGGAAACCATCTCCTACCCACCGTTCCACTTCATATGAACATTAAATACTCCATTGAAAGATTTGTGTGTAAATGTGGTTCCTAAGCTTCTTGAAACCCCTGAGATTCAAAGCCACAATTTAGCAGATACACAAAAAATACTCTCTTCAATGAATCTATTGGGTTAAAGTTAAAGTTACAGCTGTGACTGCAAGCAATAAAATCCCAAAGCATTGGTTCTTCGTGCATAAAGAGGACACAATGGGTTTGACAGCTTTCGTTTGTCACTGTGGCAAGGCACCCAAACGTCCAAAATAAGCTTCTCTTTCCAAGATAATGGCAATTTATATCTTTTTTTTTAAAATAAAATGAGTAGTAATTTTGTGGTTTATGTGAATAAACAAATAAAAAATAAAAATTGTAAAAATTAATATGTTTTCGAAAGACCTATATTTTTCACATTTTTATCAGGTTCTGTAATTCTGTGGTATCAGAACATTTTTATTGATACATAGTGCACGTACATGCATGTAGTGACATACGATACTTGTTTCAGTGCATCGCAAATACATGTTTTGTTTCCCAGTCACAGTAAATATCTAAAAGAACCCCAGACACAAAATTAAACAAGTACATTGATAGATTGAAAGAATGCAAAATGTATCAAATAAATTCTTGGAATTACATTTACACCTCAAAAACTTTTCTGTCATCATATCAGTGAATTATACTTGAACTAAAAATTACAATGAGTCCATTTTAGGAGAAGTCATAAACAAAACTAAAAATAGAAGATTGAGATGCTCTAACAACATTCCATTTGGCTCTCCATCTTCCCTGTCGTTGTATTACTGCTTTTTCTACCCATTTTCAGTATTTTGTCCATATTTTTCGATCACTCTCTCCATCTGTTGCTGTCTGAGCTTGCCTCAACCCCCTCCATCTGCCTTTGAAGAGGTTTCGCTAACAGGGTACTTGACAAGAGAGAAGTCAGCAGAGAGAGTGGCCTTTTTCTAGCAAGTAAGCTAGTCATCCAAGGCTAATAGAATATTGCTCCTGAGTGCTCAAGTCTCTCCCCTGTCTCTCTGTGTCTCTCACTGCCCTCGTTAAAGAGGATGCTTTTCCTGAACAGAATTAACACCCCTTCCTCCTATTTTTTTACTGGCTTTCTGTTTCCCACTCTATCTGCTTGTTACCAGTCATCACTTTAGTCCCCTTACACTCAAATTAACCTTTAAGTACAAAAATCGCACAGTAGTAGAATAACCCAAGAGGTGTGTGCAAGATGGAAAAAGGTGGGTTTAATTTGCATGAATCTGTCTGCAAGTGAGAGAGAGAGCAAGTCTACAGGGTCTACCTAAGCCGCTATCCATGTAATTGTAAATTACAGTCTTAAATGAGCTCAACAGTCCCAAGCTGATCAAGAGACAAAGAGGAGGTTGGGTTGAACTCCAAAAGAAAAGTAGCAGGAAAGAGGTAAGAAAATTACAAAATACATAGACAGAGAAATTGGAAAAACGAGAGAAATTGGCTGCACAAAGGGGAAGACTGGATTTTTAAAGGTAGAACATGAAATGGGTCAATGTTGGCTGTTCCTGTTTCCAGCATCTTTCCACCTGTCTGTTTCCACTTCAAAAGCAATCAAACTTGTGATCCATGCAGGGCCAGATAATTATTAAAATACCATACATGCCTCTGTTAAAATTTGTGGTGGCAGTGGCTAGGACCACCAAGCAGTGTTGCCTCCAGGGCTGAAAATTAAAGTTCTCCACTTATAAACGTGGCCTACTGACAAGCTGTGTCCAACAGGCTGACAGTGTGGTGTTCAGCCTGTTGGACACAGCAGTCAAGAGTGGGTGGACATAAATTAGACCATCCAATTTCCAACTGGTAGAGATACGGAAGAGGAAGAGAAGATAGAGGGGTGCAGGAGGAAAGTCAAATAAGTTGAGTGATTTTGATTAAAACTGAACTTGTCTCTTTAACGTCTCTGTTAATTTTTTTTCTTTTAGAATAAAATCCAAGTTTCATGATGGAAAATTATTTTGCTTAGACCTTTTTTTCATTAAAAGTACAGGCTAAGTGTACTCTGAGTATTCTTCACAATGTAATCGGGATAATATTTCCCAATTAAAGGGTCTTCACATCCTGGCTTCATTCTGTAGGAGTTGAAGTATTGGAAAAATAGTTATGCAGGTGGAACGGAATAACATGAGCATTGTGACACAAAATATTATGTAAAAATCTTAAAATATCAGTTTTCAGCATTCTCAACATTCTAAACCTAAGTTCACATTAAGATACCTTAAACGTGATTGTCCCTTTGCAGACAAATGTTGGAGATGCAACAAATGGACAATATCATAGACAAAAATGCACATTAAATAACCTGAAAACACTCAACTAAAACACAAATACAGCCTCCAAAAATTGTCCACTTTTTATATCTTGTTTGTCAAAAAAATCAGATGATGCTACAATAAAAGAATGGTATTAAATTGCCAGCATTTTGTGTTTATTCATGCAATACGTTTTCTGAATAACGTGATCTATTAATTTCTTTTAGTGCTGGAAATAATCATGGATTATTTCTGACCACTTCATTTGCTGTCTTTTGTGGTTGGTAAAATAACTTTCTGTCCCTTTTTATGAGATATTTTGGATTGAATCAACTGAATATAGTGCTAGCACAATCTTTTTGGTTTTAACTCTGTTTTCGTGCATGAATGTAATTTCTGATGGTGGGTGCACATCCATAACAAGACCTGTCCCGTCAGAAACGACGGCTAGGGGTATATCCCAAAACCTCAACAATCCTATTCCACAATCCTTTAATAGACACAGTACAATAATATAAAGACGTGCATGTTCAGTCACAAAGCTCCACCTGGTGTTAAAACTTTGAACCAGCCTGGTATGACATCAGGACAGGAAGCAGCCTGAGGTCATGACTTTTTATTTGCACTTGATTTGAGTTCAATGAGACAAATAATTCCACAGATATAGCCAAAAATCTGATTTTTATATTACTAAGCATAAAATAGTTTACATTGACAGTGTTTGTTATTGTGATGCTTTGAAATGATACACCTAAAGCGCAAAGCGACCAAGTTTGACCCCATGGGTTCTCCAGGGTTAAACTTATCCTGATGAGATCCTCATCAATCAGACTAAGAGCCTATACAACATAATTATGCTTTGATCCTAATATTTTAGTATGTAATCCAGGAAATGATTGGCCAACCAAAGATTTTTAAAATGACACTACTGAACTTTGGCAGATTTATCTCAGTGCAGTGCGCTCTTGTGATAGCTAATTCAGCATCCATCCTGTATCATGCCTCTACTGAGCTCTCAGAGAGTAAAAGTCAGTCCGATAGTCACTCTTGTTTTATCTTTTGATTTTTCTTATGTATTTATTTATTTAGTCTTTTTCTTGCTTAATGCCATTTTGGGTACCTTTGCTAAGCAACCATAGTGCATTTTTAAAATGGCCAACATGCTCATATCCGATTAATGGAGTGCAGTGTGGTGCCATGAATTGGAATGCTTCTTTAAAGAGATGCAGCATCCTGGAAAAAGTGTGAAGTGCAGTTTCTTTGATTTGGTACACTGCCTCGCAATAATGACTCATGGAATATCCTGGGATGAATGTCAGCCTGCCTTGAAAACTAATCAAACAGCCATCCATCCATTTTCCTAACCACTTCATCCAATTCAGGGTAGCATGTAGCTGGAGCTTATCCCAGAGGTCATTTGGTGAGAGTCAGTCCTGAACAGTTCGCCAGTCTACCACAGTGCTAAATAGAAGCACATATTTTTAATGTGCCTTCTAACAAAAATCATTTGTTTTTGACAAATTAGTAACTTGCCATGCAGGTTGTCATGTGAAGACTCATTTTAAATATAGAAAACAGAAAAACCCAGATTGTATTGTATAAAAAGTTGGTTGTTTCTTTCAGTATCATGAAAGCAGTCGCATAGTTGACAATGTTCTGTCATCGTTTCTAGACTGCATCTTATTTTTTGTGACAGATTAGCAGTGGAGTGACATGAGTTTGTTTTTGTTGGTTGAAGACCAGACATGCTGCTGCGTTTTGAATCATCTGCAGAGGTTAAGCAGAGCATGCCGGTAGGCCTGCCAGTAAGAAATTGCAGTAGTCAATGCGAGAAATGACTAGAGCCTGAACCAGGAGCTGTGTTGTGTGTTCTGGCAGGTAGGGTCTGATCCTCCTGATGTTGTAAAGAGCAAATCGGCAAGTACGAGCAACCGAGGCAACATGGACCTTGAAGGTCAGCTGGTCATTCATCATTACAGCAAGTGTTATAGAATCAAAGTTCACACTTATTGACAGATGTAAGGAAGGACAGGCTGAAAAGACTCTGAGCTCTGTTTTAGAAAGACTTAGCTGAAGGTGGCAAGCCTTCATCCATGCAGAGATATGAGCAATGCTAGTATTCTCATTGAGACGGATGCATCATCAGGTGGGAAGGAGAGATAAAGCTGAGTGTCATCTCCATAGCAGAAGTTAACCAAAAAAATGTCTTTTCCCGTTTAATCAAGCCAAGTAAAATAAATTAAACCTGGCATTGTTATGTCAGATTTATATGCACAACAGTTTGACTGCCCAGTAACCAGCAATGAGATGAGCAGAGGTCTAAGGCCAAGGAAAAGTCATTTTTATGTAAGACCCGCTGCTGTGGATCACTTACTCATAAACCTCCTGGGGCTCTGAAACTCAATCACAATGTAAACCTGATTCATCGTGTTATTATAATTATCCATGCCTTTCTTTAAATCCAAACACAAAATGAATATTCAACCAATCATCTTAATGTCTACTGCTGAGTCAGTAGACATCAGTTGAGTTGTATCAAGTGTAACAGTGGCACAGACATCAGTAACGTATTCACCTATTACTCACTATGCAGAATCTACAGAAAGAGAACTGAATTTACATTAGAACCTGTTATCTTTTAAAGATTAAACTTTATCCAGTGATGCTTCTTTGTTTTTAGAAATAATTATTTGTCCATCTCTGATTTAGCATCTCAACTGAAAAGATGTATCCTTTTCTTTTTAACTAAACAGCACAAATTCACATTGTCTGTCTGCTGTGAAGCAGAAAATACAGTGTTGTGTGTGACTGTGTGTGTGTGTGTGTGTGCGCGCACGCTTGCTTGACAGAATAATGTTGAGCACACAGATGGGAAAGCCTAAGATGATTAGAGTGGTATTACATTGTTGTTGGCTTGGCCCACACCGCTTTAATTACCAAGTGGAGCAAACACATCTTACTGTAGATACACATTCCTTTATGCACACATGCACAACTACACTGGTACACAAATTCATGTGAAGATAATAGAGATACACACATTACAAGCAGCCAGTACGCAGATACACACTAGCTCAACCTCACATCAGCAATGCAACAACAAGCGCACACTGACTCAAGATTTTAACTAGACTGGAATATTTATTAAGCTCCAAAGGGAACCCTCTTAAAATCAGTAAAGCAGACATAGATATAAGTTTAGAGTCTATCACATCACTCAGCCAAGCATGGACGGTTAAAACAAACACAAAGTATTTAAAAGTGGCTCTCAAAATTACTAGAAAATGAGCAGTATTCTGAGATGATGAGAGGCCGAGAGACGCTAGATCAAATAGAACCCTTTGTACCCAAATAAAAGTAGTTATTTATCTTAAATATTTTTTGCAGATAGTTAATGTTTCATTCGTCTTCCAGGTTTTGATAATGTCGCAGCCGATGATTTATCACTTGTGCCAAACAAACAATCATATCTGGAAAAATATATATGACATCTCCTATATTTTATCATTTTATCTTGCAGCTGTGGCGCTAATATCACATTTTAATGTTGATATTGGCCAATGATATTGGTATGCCAGTAATATCAGACATCTCTGCTCATGACATAAACCACCAGCAAAGTGGGGGGAGTGAACAAACTCTGCTGTTTATCAGTGTATGCATCCATTTATATGTTTCTAAGGTAAACAACAAATAGAACAATTACAAGATGAAAACAAACAGTGCTCTGCATGTTACCTTTATAGTTTTGTATTACATCTTGCAAAAAGTAATTGATGTAGTAGCTACAGGATTATAAGAGTAATTAATGACATAAAAATATTTTGTTACTTTTCTAACAAAATTCTAAATATGTTGCCTAATCTCAATCTTCACCTTCTATAATGTTTTTTTATATATTTTATGTTAAGCACTTTTGACTTTTTATGTGCATAAAATGCACAAATACTTGCTTTACTTGTTTTCTTGCTTGCTTGCTTGCTTTACTTGTACATACTTCTAACACACCACAGCAGCTCAAACATTGAGAGTATTTTCTAGTTCCAACTGTATCACTGTTCCTCTTTCCCACATCAGCTGCACCTCGCAGATGTGAAACTTATGTATACTCAAAACAAAAATTATTCTTATCTTGCGATGGTCAGAAGCTGTCAGCAATTTTTCATCATCAGTTAGAGTAACAGCATAAAAAAGGTAGGAGTAGATGGGTCCCTATTTACAGAAAAAAGTAATGCTGTTACAGTTGCAGTTTATTTTAATGTTGTTAATCCATTACTTTAACTGCAAATCACAATTGTTCTGCAAAAGATACATTTAAGTATTTATTGGTTTACTTACTTCTGGAATGTCCTGAGTTGGTATACAACCCATGAAAACTCCACAATATAACACATTAATCCAAAATGTATATGTATATTAAGTTATGATACCGTCACATTGCTGTATTAAAACTTAGCCTTTAAAGCCATTGAGCACTAAGTTAAAACTGACAGCAGATCATCCCTTCATGTTTATTCTCCATAAGAATCATAATACTGGCAAAATAGTTTCCCTCCAGTCAGTCCACCATTGTCTGTTTTGTTAATGGCCATTGTGGAACACAAGAGTGAAAAGTCTCTGGACTCCCTCTCTTGTTCTCTGTCTTCAGCAGCCTGATTGTGCAAATAATAATGGTGTAGTCCACCATGAGGTTTTTCATCATGTTCAACATTATACTTCACAATGAAGTGTTGTACATATTCATTACTTATGAATGTGCTAATCAGCTAAATGAATCATACTTACAACATGTTGCTAAAATCGAATATTGTCACTCAATATGAATATTAAGTTAAAGTAATTCGTATTGTACATACTGTGATCTATTGTTCTCTCACTCTTGACACTCATAACAGTCTTCATGAGATCATTTTGAGGGTTAGGCTGCAATATTTTAAGATTTGATACGCCCGAAGAGACATAATTTCACATTTAAGACACAACATGACATGCATCAGACATAACAAGACAGGACGTGACACCTTGTACAGAGATAATAAAGATGGCTCCTGTGGTTTATGGTTCTGCCAGTTCTTGCCTCTGTATCATGGTGGGTATTAAGGATTATAGCTGTTTTGGGGCATAAGACTTCAAGAAATTACCAATCTCAAAGAATAAATATTTTGTAATATCATAAATTAACCTATTCTATAATTTGACAATTACTACTGTTGGTTTCGTTTATAAGTGGGAACATGATGTAGGGAGATTTCTCCCCTTTTCTCTTGTTGTATTAGGTCTTTTTTTCACATAGAAAATATTATATAATTAGAAAAAGTATATATATAAGATACATTTATCAAGTTATAACAACTCACAGAATCTCATTTAGTTACTTTTAATTAGCTGTGTCCAGCTCCAGTCCTCTAGCACAACAGTCATGCATGATTTAAATGTTCCCATGGTCAAACACATCAACACATCTCCTCAGCAGCTTGTTGGCAAGTTCTGCCACAACTTAATGAGTAAATAATCAGATTCAGTTGTGTTGCAACATCCAAAATCCGCAGAATGGCAGCCATCCAAAGGAACTTTAGACACTTTAGAAGAAAATGTAAAAATAGACTTAATTAAGGATATGCAATAACGGTTAGATAAAGCAAAAAAAAGCAAAGCAATACATGTTCAAACATAGTTGAATAACTGCAATTTCTTGATGAGATGCATAAAATCCATCTCATCAAATGTCCCAAATTCAGCAGAATGTAACGGACCAAATATATATCTGCCGCCATGAGCAAAATTATACTTTGCCCAAAACAGGTTCTGTAATCTGATCCACTCTCAGTGTAAAAGGGACTCTGACTTGATAAATGGGAGCTTAAATGTTTGGAATTTCCACATAATATACTTTCTTGTGCTTTAACACAAATAATAATGAAGTGTGAGTGTTGTGGAATTTAACTAAACTGACTTGGATTAGTTTCATTAGGCTTGTTCAAATTTGCAGACATGTTGAGGTGAAAATATGGTGAAAAATATAAAAAATCTAATAAAAATTGTATAAAAAACTTTGTGAAATCCATCTGCAGAGTTTTGTGACAAACAGAAGGGGAAAGCTGTTGAGAGAAGGAAAATGAAAGGAAGGAGGAGGAGTGGGTCAAGAGCTCAATCTACCCCTCAGATGAAAAGCAAACGGCAATCGGTGCGGCACAAACATGCGTGTCATCCCTGGGAATTGGCTGGCAGTTGGTGGCTCATCAGGGTCCTTCTTTCTCTTTTTCTGAGCAAATGGGAGAGAGGTGGAGAAAGATATGAGAAAGAGAGACAGACATTTATATTTCATAGGACTAGATGCTGCGATGCCCTTTAAACTGATGTTACAGTTCTCCAGAGAGAGCTAGCACAGCAAAAGTAAAAGAGGAAAAAAAAACAATAATTGAAGGAGGTAGAGGAGAGGGAAAGAGAGAAGAAAAAAAGAAGAATGAAATATGTGCGAAAAAGCAAGAGAGTGGAGAAGTAGAGGGGAGCGTGACAGGTTAATCTAGAACAAATATCCATAGTGACAGAACAAGAGAGCTGGATGTGGTGAGTTGTTACTGGGAGTGGATAAGAAGGGATTTACACAGCGAGCAAAGAAGTGAGCGAGTGAAATTGAAAAACAGGGAGGGACAGCCACAGAAGGACAGGCAGTTAAAAATAAGGACAGAGTGATAGAAAAGAGAGATGAAGACAATCAAGGCAAAACTCACTGTACACTATGAAAGAAAAAAAGACACATTAAAAAAACGGTAAAAAAAAAAAAGACAGGGATAAATCCACAGAGATAAATGGAGAAGATGGAGGGAAGCAGAGGGGCACGAGAAAGTTAAAGCCTATATGAAGTTTTTTTGTATAATTATAGTTAGACATGAAGCAGATGAAGACATAGTTGGTGAAGCATCCTCATCATCTGGTGCCACAAAAAAGGTTATAAAAACTGAAAGTTTATTTTGTATTCGAACCCAACAAAAATCCGTGTTTTTTTCACTCAGATGAGATTTGACTATCAGAGTGAGTTTTATACAGTAACCTGATCTGTTTGAAACCTTTTTTCTGTGTTAGCTTTCTGTTACCATCCCAGGTGTTAATGGGTCGGTTTCGACCTGTGTCTTAAATCAATTTTATAATACTCTAAAAACAATAACCTATTATCGATTTTAATTGTCATCTCTTGGTTACCATGTTAGGCTTCCTTATCCATGAAAATGTTGGGTTTAATATCTTTGGTGTTGGTCTCTGGACCTATTTCTTCAATTGGTATACCTCTCAATTTCAATTATATAAAAAAAAATTAACCAAGAGAACCATATGAAGTTATAAAAGGTTGTTTGATTACCTCAATATTATTGAGGGGTATAGATAAAATGTCTGATATGAATTTGATATAATTTTTAATTTTAAAATAATTAACATTAGTAACACTTATGGTGTTATGGGTAACAGTAATAAAACATTAATATAAAAACTTTGAAATGCAGAACAGAACTCTTGACATCCTCAATGCAGGATCTGTAGACTCCAGCAAAAAGAATAACACCAATGAAAGCATCAAGGTATTCCTCATAAAGTTCTTTCCAGATGTTGCGATGAACTTTTTTTCCCCCCATTATAACAATGATGACTCAATGACATAAATCACTCAAAAGTTTTTACGTCAATGACTGGCCGCATATCACAAGATGAACAAATCTTTTGATATGAGGGGTCATTTTGATGACATTATGAGAAGCTGTTCTGCCATGTGCTTGTTGAGATATGAAGCTCCAACTATTTTTTAATTGAATCCTTCACAACCAATTATCTCAGACTCAGATGTGTCTGTGTCTTCTGGCTGGTACTCCACATTGTCCTGCACCTTATAAACTTGTTCATCTGCATTATTACGCTTATCTGTGTCTTCTCCCTCATTTTCTCCCAAATAATATCTAGAACCAGACTTACCCTAAATCTACTTTTAATTTTTGCAGGCTACAAATTGGAGATGTACCCTCTGCAAGTCAAATGAGTGAAGTGACCTCACAAGTCTGCAAAGGTTCGTATTTGTTTGGTTTTTGTTTTTGGTGTCAAATGAGCCCTAAACCTTGTATGATTGAAAGAGGAGGTGGTTGACAGTATGTTGACTAACAAGGCACTTATGATTTAAATTTTGGCTCTAATTATTGTTTTGTAATCTTATTTTTAGAACCGGGTCGAAACCGGCCATAACATCACGAAGGACATAATTTTAACCAGAGCATTTCATAATGTAGTAGAAAAAAAACTTATTTGGTTTATTTTTGTTTAAATCAAGGTTCTTAACCCTTTGATGCACAACATATGCACACCCCTTTAAATGCACAACATGGGTCAAAAATGACTCCCATCAAAAA
>JBAMHX010000013.1:6265737-6288293 GCA_037177515.1 Pseudomugil tenellus
TATATAAAGCACACGTTATGGTCAGTGTTGTATTTATATGTTTTGAAGTTTGTGTTTTACTCAAACTTTAATCCTCCAAGAGAGAGAAAGTAAAGAGATTTCCTGTTTCTTATCTTGTTTGGATTTCCATTTTTTTCACACTAGTCATCAGAAATGTTAATCTCTTATTGTTCATGCAGGCCAAAATGACCTTTTTAAATCTGTTTAAAAAATTATGCAAGCACTAGTGGTTTTAAGAGAAAATTACTTTATAAGTAAAATTATGACAATCACAATAAACCCTTTCAAATTAGTAAATAAAAACATAACAAATCTTAATTATCTCTACTGATACTTTTTAACTCTAAACAAGTTGTTTTAATTCTTAAGTAAGTGATCCTTCGGTTTAAATCCAACCAGGAGATATTGTTATAGATATTGACAAGGTATTGTTGTGATATGATGTTTTGTGTATGCGTAACTAAGCCAAAAATGCATCTATTAAGAAAATGGTGATAAGAATTCATTTCAGACATTTCTACAACAAGCTGAGAAAGGGATATGTTCGTCAGTCGTATCTGTTGCTTTTATTTTCAGTGTTCAGTTAGATATACTCCACTGGGTCCAGGAATTTTTCACTTTTGGTTTGATTATTTAATTATTTATTTTCTTTTTTTTATCTATTTTACTGACACCCCCCCCCCCCCCCCTTTAGTATCGGTGTCGCAGCTGTCAATAACAAAGCATACACTCTGGCCATTTACATAGAATATATCAACCAATGAGGTACAGAAAGCTAAAGTACAATAATATGTTCTTTTCCTTAGTTATTTTTGTTTCACTAAGAAACAACTTTTAAACAGCTACGTGGCAATGTTGAGTAAAGAACTCAAGCCCAATCATGAGTCATTACTCATGATCATTGTTGTGGTTGTTATAGGACGTTAATGGCAGAGACACAGCAAGGAGTCCTTCGCTGTAGTTGCACTTGTGTTTATTTTCAAATCTGTGTGACACAATGTTACTTTTTAATCCCAACAGGAAGTGACAAATATGACTTCCTGTCATGGAAAACTGACGACATATACTGATCTTCAGACAGACACCCAAAAACTGCTGTTTTGCTATGTAGAAGCTTGTGTGAAGCACCAGATATATTCAAAAAAATGTGGATCTGGTGGATATTTTCCAACTGAAAACTTGAATCTCTCTTAAATAATAACATCATCACGTAGTATTTATATGGAATGGGTTGCAGGAACTAACATCTGAACTTTGAGAAGACTTGCACATCTATTGGCAGTTTGGCTGGTTTGACTCGCTTAATTTCCTTCTAGTGCATGAGCCTGCAAAATCATGATTAAGCACAAATAATAAGCACAAACCTTATTTGGTAATTTTGGTGAAAGGATTTGATGAACAACAAAGCCATAATTTTCCTTAATCATGTTATGAGCAAAAGAGACTCTTTTGGTACTATATCTTGTTACAAAAATTCACCAAATGGAGTTTTTTTTAAAGCAATGATGCAACATAAATACTCATCTCTGGTTTGATGGCCACCCCCACAAATAACATTCATCAGCCACATTTATAATGAGCTCTTTGTATATCACATAAATTTGCCTAAATTAGTTAAAACTTGACTTAATAAAATCGGGCCTACATTGTTTGGAGTACTTTTGCCCCAACAGTAGTGCAGTTAAAAACCTTTCCAGGTGCCAAAGTGACTGAGCATCAGCACTAATTTAACTCTCTGAGAACATCCTCACCACAGCAAACTGTTTTATAATTTGCCAGTAGTTGTTGTGGTGACTTGAGATATGTCTACCTGGTACATTTATGACCTACTAAATTGTTTCAGAGCAAATTCAGTGCAACATACTTTGTGTAACAATTATTTTGGGTTTTTGAGGACATATGTCCCTCCAAGGCTATCGTAGTCCAGGAGGACTACTACATGATTTGTAAATAGTGTAATTGGCCACACACACAAAGTAAAATGCAGATGTTGAAAAATACATCCTTCTGTGAGGAGATATGCAGAACAGAGAGCAGTCGAATAATGAGCATAGTTGCATTTGTCATGCTACATGTAATGGAAGCAATATGGCAGCTTCCTGATGAAGCCAGCGTACACTCGGTCCATTAGCTAACCAACATAGCGTGAGCTGATTCTTGCTCGAGGTGACATCAGAATAATCGCATTGCGAAGATTTTGCATACATGCATGTTTAACTTGCAAATTTATCTGTGTCCATTTGCATCACCTGAGAGGAAAACACATCTTCTATCTGAAGGATGTTAAATGAAATTGTAGGTCACACTTTGCTCATAAGACTTTCATATAACTTGACTAAACATCAGCCTCAAGCAAATCAGTGTTTGATATTTAAACCTACTTCCACATCTTTGACTCATTTGTTTTTCCTCCGCTTTTAGGGTTTCTTTATTGTGTTTGTAACTTCATTGATGTGTTTTTATTATGTTTTCTCACTTAGCTGAAACCATATTACTCATTTTTGAATTTGGTCACTTAGTATCTTTGTAATTTTCAGATATCCATTGACTCTCCTCCAGGGAATTTATTAATGAAAGGTAAATTAGCTGAAATGCAAACAAAATTGCAATTTTATTTATATAATGTCTGGTTCAAAAAGATGAGCTTGGCATTTCTTGTTTGTTTTGTTTATGAGAAAGATGAATATTGCATTAAATGAATGAAATATCTTTATATTGTTAAATCTGTCCATTTTCCCTCTTACATATTAAGTTTTTTTTAGTTTACATCTTGATGTATGGTGTGCACCAAGAAGCTATTAATCCTGGTTTCTGTCTTTCATGCAAAACCCACAATGGCACTTTATATATCCATGTAGGATGCATGTTATCAGAAATACACAAACAGACCAAACAGACAGCTTTTCCAATTGAACATGCATGAGCATGCACAGTTCTTATAGCATTTTATCATTATTCTATTGCAGAGCAGCTTTCCAGCTGAAGTAAAAAATTTAAAATGATAAACAGTTCTGACATTTACAACATTACACAAACTTCACGTGCAGCAGTGAAATGTAGTGTGATCAATATCAGTGCAAACCGCAACAGACAGTTATGTACATCATCAGTAGCTCAACAAGGCAATGCAAGTTTATTTATAAAGCGCATTTCATGTATAAGACCATTCATAGTGCTTTACATTAAAACATTAAAAACATCGCAGTGGGGTGGAGGAAGCATCACAGACAAGCTTTAAAAAAGGAAGGAAAAAAATAGATAAAAAAAACATAGAAGATGCATTAAATAAATGCTAGAAAGAAATTAAAATGAAAATGCAAGAAGTTAAAAGTTGTTTAGATAGAACATGGCAAATTGAAATGTTTTTAACCTTTATTTAAAATAGCAGAGTCTCAGGAGGCTTTTGGGGAGTTTGTACCAAAAGTGAGCTGCTTAGATATGTATATAACCCCTTCAATGCTTTATAAAGTAACAGGAGGAGTTTAAAGTCAATTCTTTGACAGAGAGGAAGACAGGTTAAAGATCTGAGGACGGGAGTTACACATTCCCCTTTAATGGACTTAGTGAGGACTCAAGCAGCAAGTTTTTTCTCTTGATCTTGCTGAGACATCAGTTAGTTTTATGAGTCTGTAGTTTTTATCAAAGTATCTTACATTATTTTGACATTACAGCAGCCCTGACTACAACGGGGAACAAAAGAAAATGGTGTTTCCATAAATTATTTATTATACAGCATCATTCCTCTACTGAATTTCATTGTACAATAACAGTGATAGAAAAGAAACATTTTACCAGCATTTTATAGCTATGTAATGGTGGGTCCCCTCTGAATAATCTTTTTAATAATATGATTCTGCATAGCTGTTAAATCTGCCTGTAGGACTACTATAGATCATAGATTCAGATATATTAGCTTTGCATTTTATTTCCATAAATTCCCTCAAATGAATAGAAAACCGAATTACAGCAATTTATAAAGCAACACAAAGAAAATGAATGTGACTTTGCTTCTCCTGCTTTGAGTAGTCAATAATCTAACAGTTTTTTTTAATAAGTCAAGTTACACGTTTAATTACTACAGTAAATATCAAATTCCAAATTTAACCAAAAGTTTTATCTGTCAAAAGAACTTGTATTCCATTTTATTTGCCTGTTTTACTATAAATAGTTAACTTTTTAGTTTTAATTGGCGTATTTAGGCCTTCCATGTTGTCATGACAACTATCTTGCACTGTAAACTGTACCATACAATTCAATTCAACTTTTTTTGTATAGCGCCACTTCACTACAATGTCATCTCAGCTAGCTCCAGAGACATCCATTTGAGCCAATTTATAATAAATAACATATGTAAGGGAAACCTAAAAGATTGCATCGAATCTTGACTTTAATCCAATCTCCCATCCTGAGCTGCATGCGGCGAAAGTGGAAAGAAAAATGTCCCTTTTAACAGGAAGGCATAACCTCCAGCAGAACCCAACTCAAGTAGGGCAGCCATCTGCCTCGACTGGCAGGAGGTGCAGAGGACAGGAAAGACAGATCTATATACACTGCAACTGCTATCCAGGAAGACATGCAGAAAAAGGAGAAATAAGTTAATGATGTCAATATTGTGGAAGATAAGGAGCACAGAAAGTTAAAGAAGTGTATCATGGGCCCCCATGGCTGCATAACTAATGGATGGCTAGACTGTCCCTAACTATAAAATTTGTTAAGGAGGAAAGTTTTAAGCTTTGTTTTGAAGGTAGAGGTCTAACACAGAACAGTATGGGGTACTGTTTAGGTAAATTTGGGGTATAAAAACTCCATGAAGAGATATTACTGATGCTCTCCAGAAACAAATTAAAGACAAAAATCTCACAAAAACAAGCAACAAGTGACTCTTGAATACACATGTATCATTTGCAGCTGGGTACCAACACTTGATATTATTTTAGCAACGGTAGGCTACTGCGTCATCTATTTTTTCCGGACTGAAAAGTTTCCACCTTAACAGTATTGTTAACGGTACCAGCGTAGTGGCGTGGCAACAGTGCGGACACAGTGTGCACTACTTCATGTGACTTAAAAAGAAGGGCCATCTCTCCGTCTTTCCTTCTCTCTGCTTTTCCTTTCCTGCTCCAGTGTGAAGGGTAGGGGTTGCTCAAGTTCTTTCAGTCACAAGTATTCCTCCACTGACAAGTCACAACAGATGCACGGTGACCGTGAGAAAAAAGGTCTAAAGTGTGGTTGTATTTTTCCAAAGTAGAAGCAGACAGTGTGTGTTGTCTCGAATGTAACAAAAACGTAGCTTGCTATTGTTTCAATATGTATGCTAGCAGTACACATGTGGAGGACGTAACTAAACTGTTGTTTATCAAAAATAAGTGCTTTTTTTTTGAGGAGGGGGGAATTAATATGACTACCAGAACTGTAAAAAACTGTAAAAAATATATTATCATATATTGTGCCTTGATAATAATAAACTACCCGACATACAATGTAAAACTTATTAAAATACAACATTGTGCAAATAAAATCGAAGTTACTTTTCAAGTCTCTTGTATACATTTAAATACATTTGATTATTTATTATTGATACACTCTGCATTTTGGTTCCTAATTGCACTGTTTATTTAAGTTGTTACTTTAAGGCGTATGTTATTAATACAAAAACATGTTAGTATTTATTTGATCATTTTATCTTAGTGTTGCAATAGAAATTGAATTAATATTCTTTTTCAAATTGTTCTAAAATAAAGATTTTCCTGTACATAGTTTGTCTTCTCCTTCCTTGTTTTTACACGGAAAAGTATCGATAATAACACGGATAAAACCCCAGATCGAAAAGCAGTATCAATAAGAGCAGTGGTATCAATAAAATCTTAACAATAAGCATCACTAGCAGCAGGTTTTTATTTTAAGTTTGAAAGCTTTCATTTCAAAAGCATAAAGTTGAGTGCTTTTTGAGTTTAGTTCTTGAGTAAAGTAAAGCCAACATGCCCTGGGTTGTTGAAACTCTGTCATGTAAAAGGAAGCTTGACCGTGCAAAGCTTTCAAAGTGATAACAAAGCTTCTGAATTGAATTTTGAGGTGAGCTATAAAATGAGGCAAAGGAGTTAGATAGATGAAAAGCAGACAATGTAGATGAAAAGAAAGAAATGATGGTTGAGAAAGAAGAAGAATAATGTGGCAGCGAGCAGACAAATGGCTCTCAGTGCTGCTCACAAGCTGGATAACAGACAGGTCTTAAACCATGAGCAAGGTCAACTCCCCTGCGTCCTGGCTCATCCACACTGACATATTTATACCGCTATCACCACCATGTCTGTGTCGTTCCTCTTTTTTTTCTTTTGTTTTGTTTTTCTGCTTCATCCAGTTATTTCTCCCCTAGTTCCTTACACATGCAGCGTATGAACTGAGAAGCTGCATTTATTAGAAATGCACAGTTGAATGTTTTTATCAAGAAAAAACATGTTTTCTGGCATCAACCTTAAAAGGTCCAGATAGCTAATTTAATGTGTTACGTTTTTGTTCACACCACAGTAATGTAATGATAATCAGTCTGCATTTTTATTTTGCATGCAGCTAAATTGCGTTCATGCTTTCACACACATTTTGGAGGGGGGGGGGATTATGCCCCTGGAAATCAAGTTTCTGTCTGAAATTGCACAATTTCAGGTTGCAAATGTCAGGTTTAAAGCCCCTTTGCTTCATCTGCCTGGCTGTATGCTGTATGTTTTTTTTTTTTTTGGGATAATTAATGGTCTTGCTTTTCATTTTCTTTCATCGCTCATGTTTCTTCATCTTAGTTTTACTCTGTCTTTTCTACTTGCCTATAATTATGTTTATGTTTTAAATTGTGTTTTACAGTGTGTATGTTTTGTTAAGCTGTTTATAATTTAATATGATGCATTGACATAAATAAATAAATAGCAGCACATGTCAAGCACAGTTTAAATGTAGTTTTTATTCCCAGTTTTTCTCTCTTCACTTAAATTTAAAGGTGCAATGCAATAAAAATTTAGTATATTATTCAAAACTATTTCTGTTTATATTAAATCACTTTATTAAAATAACTTCTGTTTATTGTCTTAGAATGAGCCAATGATACTCACTGTGGGTCCACATACATGGAAGCTGCTATTTGTGCCACAATTTTTAAAACAGCATCTCTGAATTGACAAACAACTGTGTAAGTTAAAGGAGAACTGTAGCACCAGCTTTGTTTCTGGGTGTTTGGTCATTGTTTGGGATAGAGCACTTTACAGTCACTGTTACAACCCTGTCTCTGCTGTAGAAAAGTGGGCAGCAACTTTAAAAATCGGAAATAATTGCTTAATTTGTGGTATTTACTTCAAAATTTTTATTTTTAGAGCTGTGGTAATTTATTAACAGTCAAAAATAAATCAGAAAACCAAACATTATGAAGCTCTTATAATATGTCTTGAGAATTTTTTGTAATTTTTAAAATCACATACATGTGGGCTATTTTACATAAATACAGAAATTCACAGAGTTCCAAAATCAAATTGATCCACCTGAGGCATCCACACAGCTCAAAACAGAAACTAAAGCACTGGAGCAAGAACCACTACAAGTGGCAAGCAAGCTGCTCGGATCTACTACAGTACAGCTGAGCTGATCAAATGTCTACACCAGTTAAATAGTGTTGGACCAGATGGACTGCAGGCGATTAGGCCAGTCAGACTGCTAATAGTACATCCAGCCAATCGCAGAAGTGGATGCAACCAGCACACCAATAAGCTGTGTGTATCTGTTCCATAATGTGCATGACCTGACCTGGGGCTTTAACAGACACATAAGAGAAAACGGTACATATGTAGACAATTTACATCCTGTGCAATCACCAGTCCAGCTGAAGATCTACTTGCAAATTTAACCAGTTTGTTTGATATTTTAAAGTATTTGCTCTTTCCGTTTTTACCACTTGATGCAAGTAATTCTTGTATATTATATCTTTAAGACTAAGATATCATTTGTCAGGATTTTACTATTGTGAAAGCACAAAATACAAAAGGAGACAGCAGATAAGTGGAAGCCTATTTGTGTTTTTGTTTGTTTTTTTAGATTTTCTTTGAAGGAGACATGAAACATGAACACATTTGAATAACTTTATTGAAGTTATTTTTAACTCTTCATCTGCCATTACACGTCTGTGTTAATCAGTCTGTTTTATTTTTTTCCTCCGTTTTGCAAGGGTTGTGGCTCAAGTAGTTTAAGTATTACTTTCCATTTCATAAAGAAGGTTCCTCTGTCCACCAGTTTGCCCTTAACAAATATCACATTTCAATGTTGTTAGAAGAAATCATCCCGTTGGTGGCGATGGCTAGGAATATATCCCAAAACACCCTTAATCTTCAATTTCCCCAAACCGGGAATACATATACAAATATAGAAAAATTCAGGTATAACGTCATTATGTGACACATCTTCAGATCATGACCTTTTATTTGCAATTGATTTGAGGTCAATCTGACTAATAGTTTCAGAGATATAGCTAAAACCATTTTCAGATCGGAGCCCCCCCGGGTGGCCAACTTGAAAATTATACATGGCTCTAAATCGAATCAGTTCATCGCCTCTATGGTATCTATGCATATGCAGAACATGAAAAATCTAAATTCAATATTGTTTGAGTTACCATTTTAACACGAACAATCTGCGGCAAGCACAGTTGTTGAGGCTAAACCATAACATCCCTGACACTCCGTATGGAAATATAAATATAAGGTTACAAGTGATTTCATATGTTTTATTGTTTGGAAAAACATTTATTAGTCCATTCTGAGCTAGAATATAAATGTCAATCTGGAATTAAATTTCTGGAATCTGGATTATTAACTTCATCAAATAAGAACTGCAAGTGACATTGAAATAAGTTATTGTGGGACAATTGAATATATATATTTTATAGATTTAAATGAATAAATACATGAAATTCAGCTGGGCTGGTACAGGGTTAATATTTCCATGTGAAGGAGAAAAACATAATCAAATCTTCAGGAAACTCAACCACAGACAGAGTTTCTTCTCAGTCGTATCTCTTCATTAGGCCCTCATAATTAAAGATGCAAAATATTGTTAATTAAAAACATCCACTGTTCTCGTCATGATATATGGTTCCCTATTGTTTGTCATCTTTCTATTAATAGCTTGTTTAGCAACGAGCTTAATTGATTTCCCAGTGAGCTAATTGATTGCAAGGCCAGAGGGAGATTTGTTTTGGAAGATAAATTAAAATGATTTTTCTGAAAGTTTAGCATAAGTCAAAGAGACAAAGAAAAAATAGCAACTTTAGAGCCCTGGTTATGAGTAATTACAGTTTTCACTAGGTTACATAGGAATTAACCTATGCAACCTAGTAAAACATTTGTTACATTTACATATTTACCTTTGATTTTAAACTGTGCTCAAATTTTTAGTTAGAAATTTTCATGTTTACAGTTTGTGTTTCAAGGCTCACTTACAAACTGTATCAGCCAGTCAGAAATATTTATACTTCAAGTTGATGACTGACTGGAAACATAATTTATTACAATACATAAATTATAATCAGAGTACAAATGGTTTAATTTTAGTATGGATTTAGATATTTTCTATCTATTTCACCATTCTTCTGAGAAGCTTCCTCTCTGATTTATAGAAGGTTTTAGGTACCGTTAAAGCATCTGGTAAATTCAGTAATCCTTTATTTTTTCACAGCATAGAATCAAAGGACAACACATAATGAACAATAAGGAATATATTTAGGATGTTACACCAAACCTAACTTCAAAACTATTTGAAGCTCATTGTTCCCATAAAGAGCACTTCAACATACTTGATTTTCACAATAAGTGCTATTAGCCGATGACATTATACTGTGTGTGCTTTGCTCAGGGTAGTCATAAGTAAACAGCTTTTGTCTGTAATTGACTTCAAATCAATGTTTCTCTCATTAGTGCCTCTCTGTCCCCATCTACAGCGTTATGCTGTATTGTTTAGCACTTGTATAGATTTTACTGTGTGATACTATTTTCAAAGTTTAATTGCTGATTTTAAAGCATTTCCAATCCTTTTCCTAAGCTGCCTGCATAACTGTGCATCTGATTAAATCACAATGACTGATGGCTGTGAAAGCTATGATCTGGTATGTGTGATGGTCTTTCATCTTCTTCCTTTTAAGCATGTCAAGGACCCAAATTATGCAAAGTATATATTCAAACATGTCACCTTTAAATGACAAAAGTGTTGCTACAAGAATAAACAAGCTTTAAAGAAAGTGGGCATAACATATAACAGATAAAAAGGAGCAGGTTTGGAGTTCTGTTTGAGAAAGTGAGCGTTCAGCATACACATCATTTAGCGTCTGTGTATTGTTCACAGGTCCACATTCCCCACAAGGCTATGCATGAACGGGAAAGCGGCGACTCCCCTGGGATGATGACAACGGCAGTTCCATTGTTGTCGCAGTGATGTATTGCAGGGAAACCCCGGGAGGCAGGAACCATTTATTTAGACATCAAATTAAGGCTGAAGAGACACACAACACATAAGAGGTGCACGTAAAGTGCTTCCTAAGCACTGATGTTGTTTTGCAGGTGCATGCACAAACACATATGATCTCTGTATGAAAATAAAAAGCGGTAAAGATGCACTGCTGGGCCCAACTTAAGAGCCATGTGGAAGTTTGTTTTTTTCAAATTAAATAAAAGTGGTTTGAGCCACTAAAAGAACTGCAATAGAGTAGGTTGTCCCTCCTCTGCATCAAGGAGATCAATTGATGTGTTTGTCTGGGGAATTTGGGGCCTTTCAGTCACAGCAGAAATTCTGAACAAAGTTCATCTTTACAATTGTGTTCAATCTGAGACCATGACTGAGTGTAACCTTCAGTCAGGGATGAGTCGGTTTCTCTACGACGTAAGGTTTTGTTCAAACGTCATAACAAACTGGAGACAAAAAGCCAACAGAAAGATTAGTTAGCATTGGTGATGGTGTATCAGTCCAAAGTTGTTGCTGCTTTTATCTGTAGTCACGAGATGTTTTGTGACCAAAAGAAAAAGATTCAGGATGCAAACTGCTGAAATGAGGCAAACTGGAAGTAGAGCTGCTGTTTGAAAAGAGCTGGCTGAGATGGTAGACGTCTGGGATAGATTCTGGCCGTCCCCATTTGGAGGTCCCTCTCGGACAAGACCCCAGGGGAGACCCAGGGCATGTTTAAAGGATTATTTATCCCCTTATTTAAAATCCCTCCCTCAGAATAAAGTTAGTGTTTATTTGTGATACTAAAAGTTACGGCTTAACGAAACAAATGACAATTTTTTCTTTTCTTTTTTTTTTTTTGCTTTTTGTATCTTAAAGATTAAAGTCAGCCTGCAAATACACTGATGCTTTACTTTTCACTCACTTATTAAAACAAAAAATTATCCCTACACTCTCACACGCACCTCTTTTTCAGTGTATTGTTGTTTTCCTCTACTTGCTGAGTGAAGATGTGAAGCAGATGACACGTAACTGTTGTATTTGGAATCAGATAATAAATCATCCTGTTTTCTGAATCTTCTTTGTTCAGGAGAATTTTTCTTTCAGCTTTCTGTCTGGTTGCTGATGTAGAGTTTTTATCTACTTTAGCTTTTTCTGATATTCAGGTCAAATGCATCTGAAGAGGAATTATTATCCCATATAATCAACACAGCAATTACACATGTGAGCATGGATAACAACTTTGAGGTGGAGTTTGCATGTTCTCCCTGTGTTAGTGTAGGTTCTCTACGGGTACTCAAGTTTCTTCCCACCATCCAAAAACATGCATGTTAAGTTGATTGGTCATTCTAAATTGTCCTTTAGAGTGAATGTGAGTGTGCCTGGCTGTTTGTCTGCTTGTTCGTCTGTCTGTGTTGCCTTGTGATGGACTGGTGAACTGTCCAGGATGTACTCTGCCTCTCGTCCAATGACTACTGGGATATGTTTCAGCTACCTCCAACCCTGAATTGGATGCAGCATTTTAGAAAATGGATGGCTTTTGTTATGTCCGCAATGACTCAGGTCTGTCAATTAAACATTCACTCTGGTGATGTACTTCCTGTTTGGTTATGTCCATCAGAGACATATTGTCATACATGTCAGCAATTAACAATTCCCCATGGATGTCCTCACAAGATCAATTAAAGTTGTGTCTGACATTATTTTGTCAAAAGAAATTCATAATTTAATTAATCATTTTGTCTGTAGCTGTGGTTTAAAGTGTGGAGATTCATATGAATCCTTTAGGGACAGAAATGTGGGATGCTTTGCAGTATATATAAATATATATACATAAGATTTCAACTTTCTTCAAGTTTGTAGCGAGTGGCACAAGTGGGAATGAAGTGAAATTAATCTAGGTGCTTTGGAGCAACACAGGCCCAGCCTTGTACTTGATACTATGGAGGAGAATGAAGAAGTTATACTGGATGTGACATGGGAAAAATGTGGGAAGGCAAAAGGATATGAAAGACATATGTGGTAAATTGACTAAAAGTGATTGAGTGAGGTGAAGAGGTGTATAGTGGGAGATATTTCCAACAGTGAGTGTACTGATTGGATAATTGGATGACTGGACCTCAGCAACATTGCTCCTGTGGTGTGAAAAAAAAAGAAATTGAGAATCGAGTGTAAGAAAAGAAGCCCTGAGAGATAAGAAGAATAGAACAGTATGAGATTTTTTGACACAGAACTATAAATTTGAACTTTATTTATAAGACTGCTGTATGTTGTGAAAGAGATTCCCACTGATGTGGAACACATGAACAATTAGACAGTTTGCAGCCTGAAAAATTCATGAGCCTGCTGTAGTTTTGCTCAGAAACCTTTTAAGATCAGATTTCTGTGTGAAATGAAATCAGGGTGAAATGAAAGGTAACACGTTTGCCAAATAATGCTCTTCAAATAAAATGTCCTCCTGTAAGATGATGTAACAGCAATGTTTCCCTATTAATAGAACACTACTGATTTTATATCAAACCATGCAGTAAATGATGCAAAAACTAAGAAAAAAAAACAGTGATCTCCCACTAGAAGCCATTTAGGTTTGAATTGGATTGAGAATGGGTTGGGCCATCACTATGCATAGTAATTAAAAGAAATCAACAATGTTTTGAGTAGACTTTAATTAACTATAGTACAACAAAGTTTAGCTATTAGCTGAAAGATTTTTTGTGTTTGATGCCATCAAAGACGATTTCAAAGTGGGGTATTCTAAACCGAATGTCAAGTTAAGGACCAGGCTAATTATTAAGATTAACATTTAGTTTTCTAAATGATACTTTTGCCTCAGCATGAGTTGTTTTCTGGAGCCACATCAATTATTTTCAGTGCTCACACTGTTAAAACTCATGCTCTGCAATCCAGGGTCACAATGATCATTTTT
Source organism: Pseudomugil tenellus (assembly GCA_037177515.1). Taxonomy (NCBI): domain Eukaryota; kingdom Metazoa; phylum Chordata; class Actinopteri; order Atheriniformes; family Pseudomugilidae; genus Pseudomugil; species Pseudomugil tenellus. The sequence continues at coordinate 6,279,128 of JBAMHX010000013.1, forward strand.
AATTTCTGATGATCGCAAAAGGCGCCTCCTAACCTCAACAATATGTCCATTTTTTGTGTGAGTATCCTCGACCTGTCATTGCTTCAGCCATACTGCTAAGAATATGTTCCAGAGTGCTTCAAGGGATTTGAATTGCAAATTTGTGGTACAAATTCTAATCTTGGCTCTTAAAAGAAGATCACACAGGGACTAGAAATGAAACTTGACTTTGTTTCAGCGGGGTGTGGTTTTGTCTCAATGTGTATCAACATTAAGATTAAAAATTCATGACATAGTTTTAATTACAAATATAGCTTTTCATGTGACATTTTTGGAAGCTATCTTTGGAAAAGCGTGTTTTTCCTTTTGAGTGACTCAGCATACAAGTCTGTCTTTGTCCTGTATTTTGCCCAGTTGAAGAACCAGCCTGGACTGAGCAGATCTATCAGGGCTAAGCTGATTCAGCACTTTGCAGCACAGAGAGAATTAATGACTGGACACATTCACACGTGCATGCCCACACACACACTGCATTCATGCATATATCCCACACCCAACTTACCCTGAAGCGTGCACGGCTGCATGGATGTACTCATTCAACACACATCACCGTAAAACCTGGATGCAATATTCTCAAGCAAGCAGGAGCTACACACATACGCACACCCTTCTGGCACATACGCCTAATGGAAACAGGATTAGATGTTGCACTAGTTATTACAGGAAAGTGGTGTGTAGTGCTTAACTTGCACAGGGCACACTGTCCTCTGTGACATGATGTGTGTTTGTGAGAGACGGGAAGAGACAGAAACATGTCTTTGTGCATGCATGTGTATCTGTGTGCTATTCATGTCACACATTGTCATTCTGCATGAACAAGTAGCTCTAACTGCAAGTCTGTGGTCAGTACATGCATAAGGAGACTTACATTTTGCACAAGCATGTTTTTTATGACTGAACATAAGTTAGGTATGATACAATTATTTTTATTTGTATTTTAGATTTGTACTTTAGATAAAATTGATGCAAAACTTTATCCGTCCATTTATTAATTCAGTCATCCATTCATTCAGTGGTCTTTTACTGCTTAATCTAAATCTAACAGTAGGCCAAGCAGATCAAAATTTCCTCTCATCACTGTCCTACTTCCAGCTTGTCCAGGAGGATCCTGAGATTCCCTATATAAGGCTATTTTTTAATTGACTGATCTCTGTGAAGCACCTTAAGACGACATTGTTGTGAAATGGTGCAATACAAATAAAGTTGAATTGAATTGAAGCCTTCTCAAGTCAGCTGAGATATATAGTTCCGCTGCTGCATTTTGGGTCTTCCATGAGACCTCTTACCCAGAACAGAGGTATCTGAGATCGGTTTTTCATTGAAAAAATGTTAAAGTGTACATTTTTAGGGCGTGATTATGTGCTAGCGTAGGTTTCTATCTATAAAAAACCTGAAAATGAGACTATTTTATATCATAAAGCAATTCGTCATTATCGCAGGGTCTCTTCTAACCTTATTACATTAAAAGACTCAGAAGACCCACCCACGTTGGCTAGGTGGTTAGCACTGCAGCCTCACAGCAAGCAGGTTGGACAGTTGCCTATCTGTGTGGAGTTTGCATGCTCTCCCCGTGTTAGCGTGGGTTCTCACCGGGTTCTCCGGCATCCTCCCACAATCCAAACACATGCACCTTGGGGATAGGCTGATTGGAGACTCTAAATTGCCCAATTGGAGTGAGTGTGTGTATGGTTGTTTGTTCGTCTATGTGTGTGGCCCTATCATAGACTGGCAACCTGTCCAGGATGTACCCCGCCTCTCACCCGTTGTCAGCTGGGATTGGCTTCAGCTCTCCCCCCCCCCCCCCGCGACCCCATTTGGGAATAAGCGGATGGATGGATGTATCTGCTGCTCACGTGCATAACCTGTGCATGTTGCTGCACATCTGTGCAGGGGATAGAATTTCTACATTTGTATTTTATTAGGCTGCCACAGATCTTTTTTAAGCCACATACAGGAGGAGCCTAAATCTGGTGTTAGAAACTTATTAAACTGTGCAGTTTTTAGACAGCACTGCAAACATGTCTGCCTCATTAGAAAATGTAACCTGGCTCTGTGTGTGTGCACAGACACACAGACCTAGCTGCCTAGATGTATATTTGTTTTTGTTTTTACATGTCAAATTCCTGCACTGTGCATGTACAAAGAAGAAGTGCCTTCACATGATCACTAAAGGTGTATGTATGTATGTAATGGTGTGTGTGTGTGTGAACGGACCACTCCACCAGCAGGAAGTTATCTGTGGGGAGTGTGTGATTGTGTGCGCACATGCATCCATTTAGTCCCACAAGGTATAATGTGATGAAGCCTGTGGTGTGATGTGTGATGTAAACAGGGATCATTAACATAGCGACAACCACTAGCATTCACACTGTGTCAACACCACCTGGGAGCTGAAAAAACACACAAAGACACACACGCATATACACACACAAGGAAATTATGTAGAAAAATATGCACCTGGATAATAATCTACAGTCTCTTCATGTACAACATAAGTAAACAAAAACAGACATACACACATGTGGGCACATTTTACATTGCACATTACATACATTCAATCTCATCTCTTCCCGGAGCATCCCCCTTGTATCTTTATGGAAATTGACTGCAGACAGGGATTGGCTTTTTATGTCTGATTTATGTCGCCATTGAGTGTGTTTTTGTGTGTGTGTGTGTTTGTGAAAATTGAACTCAGACAGGGATTGGGTTTTTATGCTTGTTTTATTGGACAGGCTCTATCGCTGTCAGGACCGAGTAAAGAGAAGAGAGGAGACTTGAAGGAATGGAGGAGAGGGAAAGAGAGGGGATGGAAGAGCAGAGGAAGCAAGACAAAGAGGATAAGAGGTGTCTCAAAAAGACATGAAAATGAACTAGAAACATGAAGAAAGGTGATTGGTGAGTTGGAACAGAGGAGTGGAGGAGGCAGGTAAGCCAGAGAGGAGAGGAACCAAAAGGAACGGAGGAGGAGCCAAGGCATATAGGAGATAAATGGAGGAATCAATGGAAAAGAATAGGGACAAAGACAGTGACGTTTGTGTGGGAACAGAAAGAAGAAAAATAAAGAAAATGTGAGGAGGGTTTGGGGAAGATTATAAGAATGTGAAAACAGGCTCTGAATAGAGGGGAAGAAAAACAGGGAGAGAATGAAAATGCGAGACAGGAGGGAAGACTGAAAGGAGTGGAGAAGATAAAAGAGGTGTTTGGCCGATCAATCCTCGCCTGCTCAGGAGTGGCCCATTTCTCACTCCCTTGTTTGGCAACCTGTGGCGCTACACAGTGGAAGGCAACCCACCGTGATACTGACTGACCCTTCCACCAGCCACCCAGCACCTGAGGAAATCTACTGTGAGTGTGTGTGTGTGTGTGTGTGGAATAGGGTGACACAAAAAGCACAAGCGTGATTTCCCCTTTTGTGTTTATTGATATTCTGCTACTCTAAATACAGACCAATCCATCTCTGCTGTCACAGTCAGACACACACTTAAAGGGATGCTTGCAGGCATGCTTTACACAAGCACACACGTTGCATGGAAGAGTGATGAAAAGAGGAAGATGGGGGAACTTTAGGAAGAAGGAAGTACCGCCAGGAAGGTAAAAAAGTCAAAGGGGAAGTGAAAGATTCAGGGTACATAGCATGAGGAAAGGGGGGAGAGAGAAAAGAATGGGAAAGTCGGACATGTGGAGAGTGAAAAGACGGGAGTATTTTCAGGTGAAGAGGGTGTGAGGAGTAGAAGTACAACCTGGAAACAACCTAGAGTGACAGAAAGTAGGTTGCAGCTGAGTGGTGTCAATAAAAGTACATTTTTTCTTCTTCTTCCCATTTTTAATACCATATTTTCCTTCTGGCATTAATGTGATTTAGTTGATTGGCTTTGGAGCCTGTCATAGGACAAACATTCTCATCATACCACCCATCCTCCACTTCTCACATGTTTCCTCTTCATCCCCAAGTCCTATTCCCTCTTGTCTCTCTTTGCATAATTTCTCATTTCTCTTTCTCACATGAAGAAACACAACAGCCTGTATTAATCGGCTCATATATATTTGTGCATGACTTTTTTTTTCACACATTTCATTCAGTTTAAATGAAAGACTCAAAGTAAGGACGATACTTATATGCTTTCTGAATAAAGCTTGCTTTGATTTTATATCTTCAGAATCAGCATCCCCAGTTACAATGTGTTGATAGCATTAGGTGCTGAAAGAAACATTGCCACCAGACATCCAGTTGATTAATGTTGTCGCAGTTGCAAGATGGTTCTGTCCGTAAGTGTTTCCTCATAGCTGAGAATAGGGATAAGTTGCTGGGCAGAAGGGGAAAAGAGTGGAAAATGTATATATAACTACAGGACAAAGAGAAGTGAGAGAAGAGTAAAAATGATGGGTAAAGTACAGAAAAGTGTACAAGTTCGGGGTCATCGATGAATGACAGGTATAAAACATATTGAAGACCTTTAACTAGTGTCAGGATAACCATCATGTTTCTATTGTATCTGAAAAAAGGCACAATAAATTGAACACTAAAACCACACAACAACTTCCACACTGAAACAGATTTTTTTCATTCTAATGAATTACTGAACAATTTCAAATATAACATTTTCACCTTTTGCCCCAAGATTAATTTGCAATGACTTTACTGCTGCACATTAAGTTTGAATATTAAAATCTGTTTTAAAGGTACATTTTATGTACAAATTTTCACCACAAGATGGTAGTTTAACCAGATGAAGAGTCAGTCTTTCTCTCTTTGGTGTGTGGTTTCTCCAAGAGGCAACCTCCGTTGCGCAGAAGGGAATCCTATGTGGGGAAAGACAAAAATTGCACTTCACCCCTCATCCACTAGGGGATGTCTCATAGGTCACATGTCCAACAGTAGAAATAAACATGTTTACATAAAAAAAAACATTTCAGGTTTTATTAATCAAGCTTACCTGGATCACTACCATGAGGGGGGGGGGATTTTCTTTTATAATTAATTTGTTCAGCTGAGGAGAGCAAAAATTATTATTATTGTTATTAAATCTTGAAATTCAGCATAATTAGGAGCATGTCCTTTTGATTGACAGGTATCCTCCGGCAATAAGGCCGAGTGTAGCACAAATGTGTTTTTTTTGTTTGTTTTTTTTTTTTGTTGTTTTTTTTTTTTTGTTGTTTGTTTTGTTTTGTTTTGGGGTTTTTTTGCCGGCCAACAACACACCTAAGTTTTAGCCTACTTACATTCGTCAACCAGTTAGCTCCCATTGAATCTGAGTTAACTCAGCACAGTCTTACTGTTGGGGAGAGCTGAGATTGATAAATGACAATCATCCACTCACATGCTCACAGCCCTTATCTTAGCTCCAACTCTTTGCCCATTTTTGTATTTTCTGGAAGGGACAGCATGCGTGATGCTGCCAAATTGGCGACGATCCTCTCAGCTCACTCAGTTTCACTTCAGCTCTTTGGAAAACTACGAGTCAGATCACAGCGAGTCCATCTCTTTTGTAAACAATATGGGTGTTTCTTTGGTGTGTTTGTCAAGTGATTGTTGTTGGAACATGAGGTGGAAATCACTGAATAAACTATAAGGAGTTAAATCAGATTTCACACAAAGAAACACTCACTTCTATTAGCTCTGCTTGTCAAGTCCTCACTGTTTTCCTAAATTAATTTTCTTTTAAACTGCACAAAAGATGAATAAGTCATTTAAAGGCCTTAATTAAAACTGCAAGACAACTCAGATTTTTCAAACATTTAAAAGAAAACTTTTTATAGTTTAACTTTATAGATAATATGTCGAAGACTTAGGTTGTAAGGCAGAATAAATCAGTTTAGGATGTGAAAATACTATGTTCAAAACTTTTTAAGATTTCATTTTTTTTCCAAATGAATAACTGGGATATTTTTATTCTGTAGAACTTACTTTGATCATCCTGTAATTTCCACTGAAATAAATGAAAACTACTATTTAAACACCAATTAATGCATTGCAGCATATTCCAGCTGAAAACTGATCAGTCTACAAATGTAATACATCTCTTTGCACTTTCCAGCTCACGCTTCTACCCTTTGGTAATGAGTTCTTGCTATCATAAGTCACCAGCAGATGTTCCCCAAGGCTGGTCAAAAGATTCCACTTGATATGACGCTTTAAATTGGTTGTGATGCGGCTAACTTGGTGGAAGCAGTGGCATGAAAATACGAGAATTTCCAACCAGGGTATGCACAGATTCCCTCACAAGGCTCATACTCCAAATGTTCATAGTCAGCTTGTAGCTGCACTTTCTGACCTGCTGAAGCATTTTCAGCTCCCACTTGACTGAAATACACTTAACAGCCACTTTATGAAGCGCACATGGCTAACAGTGATCAGCCATGAGCTTTTAATTCAAGTGTTTCTTTTGATATGTGTTTCATATTTTGTTTGTCCCCAGTTCATATGCATTGTGCAAAGTATGTGTACACACTTAAATATTTATTCTACATGTATATTCAGTGCCAATACTACATTTCCTGTCAGTGTCTTGCCTCGTTTTGTCTTGCTGGAGCTCCTCGTATCTCTTTTCTGGCTCCGTTCTGCTCTAAAAAGAAGTCATTCTCCTTTTGAAAGTTTTTCTTGTCCACTTTGCCACTTTGTGTCTTTGACTCTTGTGTCCACATACTTTGCTTGTCTTTCCTTATATTACAGCTTCTCCCACGTCATGCTCCTTCTTCTCTCTTTCAGTCTCTCTGTTACTCTGACATTGTCCAGACTTCAGTTTCTTTTTATTTCTTCTTCTTTTACTTCTTGATGCTAATTTAATTAACAAGATGCCATCTCCCCAATTAAGCTTTCCAATTACAACTCTCGCTCTCGGTCCGAATGAGAGTTGCTCTTCATTTACTGAAGGTTTCTCTTTGTGCTGGATGTTGAATTAAATGAACTTGGAGGTTGTATGATAAGACCTGCTCGTCATCATAAAAAAGGGGGAAAAAATAGAAAGAAATCATAATTTAAAAATGTTACTCCAGCTCATTGCTGCATCTGTCATTACTGCATCTGTTTGAACTGAAATAGTCTCTTTGGTTCCACTTTGTTCTGAACTCATCCAAATACACCAACCTGTGGAAAAGTCGTATAAAAAACAATTATGCAGATAAGTCAAAGTTGTGTCAGGAAAATTCTGGTTAAATCGTAAAACAAAAGTAAGAAAGTCTTGTTAGATGTCAACTCCTGTGTGGTCTTGATTCCCTCAGTTACAAGCAGCTTTGCTCTTCTTAAAAACACAAATGGGAACATAAATGGGAGAGACATGGATGCTGTAAAACTATATTTACAATCCCCATCAGGTTATCTTCTTACAAACTGTTCAAATGTCCTTTCTGCTGTGTGATAAAACATTATCTTAGCATGGATACTAAATAAACGTCTGATAGAATCAGAATGATAAATGTTTCACTTTCCAACAGAGTGAACCATGCTGCTATTCAGATTATTCTAAACTTCAAACTGTAGTTGGCTATTTAATAAACACTATAATACCCATTTTCCAAGCTATCACATATAGTTTATTTTTTCTTTTCCTTACAGCATCATAAAAATCCCTATTTGATAACGCACTGCACTGCGGGAAATGTTTGGCTCTCTAGTTAGTAATTACTATTTTTTCAATCTCGTTTGGCCTCTGTTTAGGTGATGACTTTTAATTACCTTGGAAATGAAATTTTATCCTGTTGGGTAAATGAAATTCACTCACTGATGCAACTCAATTTTTTCTATATGTGAAAAATCATTGTTTTTGTAAGTAAAAACACAGTTTCCCTTATTAGGAAAATTTCAAAATTCAGGTACATGTGTGACCAGTGTTCAATTTATATGAATAATATTAATAATCTATAATGTAATAACAAACTCTTGTAAGGTCCAAAGCTTCTAAAAAAAATGAGGATCCCAGGAGCTGTTGCAGCTCTTCCAAATAAGCTGATAATTAACTAGAACTACATTTCATTACCAAAACTGCACCAAAGGACTGGGCACAGTTGCTGTTATTTTGGACACGGCGAGCTGTCGTCTACCTTTCAACCTTAATTATGTTTGGTGTTTGTCAGTGTAACGCTGTAGAAGGCAGCAGCAGGTGCAGAGAGGTGATTAAAATCTGCCAGTCACACGATGATGACTCATCGAAACACGTGCGAGACGGGGAGGAAAAGGAAGCGGAGGGCAGGACCAAATCATCAGCTTCCCTATCTGTTTCAATCTCTCCCTTAACTTTGTCAAAAGGCTTTCAGATTAAGGACTAACAGGACTAATTAAAGCGTTTTTGTGTGGATCTGAATTTAATTGAGTGGGTTGCTTTCAGAAGCCTGTAAGGCCATCGATGTGCCATTCAGATCTACGAGCACAGCGAACTACTGCATCTGCTTGGATGGAAAGTAAGGTTGAGAAAACAAAGCCCAATTAAAAAGTTAATTCATTAAAACTTGCAGGAACCGCATAGACAGAGCTGCAAGATGACTGATTTATCTGATGTGTATTTCAGCACATTTTCCTCAGTCTGTTCCTTACATATGAGTCGCTTTATATCCCCATTCTTGTCACAAAGGGATAAGATATGCTTTATTTCTCAGCAGTTTAATGTGTGCTCTAATTAAAATGTTAAGAATGAACAGAGTTTGCAGACATGTGAGATTACTTAACTGATAGTTGCTTGAATAGAAGCCAGTTCTAAAATCCACCCAGAAACATTTATCACATCCGTCTGACACGATTGCAGCAGAAAGTTCCTTCTTTACTTTTACACAGCAGTGCAAAATTGCAATACTCAGTGAAAGATTAAAGATTAAAACAACAAATTACTTGTTGAATTGCCTGACCTCCAAAGTGTGAGCATATAATTCATCATAATGGCTTACTTGTGAATGAAAGTGGAGTGTTGCAGTTGCTTAACAAGCATTCAGTGAGAAGATCCCATAGTTTGTGCAACAAAGTTCAGAGTTACCATTTTTTTTCACTTGAGTAATTTATTTACTTAACCTCTTTTGTTAGCAGATCTGTTCAAATGATAAAATTTGAACCTTGTTGCCACATTATAGAATAGAATAGAATTCAACTTTATTGTCATTGCACCTGCAGTACAGAGCAACGAAATGCAGTTTGCATCCATCC
>JBAMHX010000013.1:6309160-6333577 GCA_037177515.1 Pseudomugil tenellus
CAATACCCGCCTTTTTTCTTTCACCCTTTTTTTTGAGCTTTTAAAAAAAAGAAAACCTCCCAATAGGAAGTAATTTTTTTAAAAAAAAAGTATTTAAAAAAAGAGACCAGTTTTTTTTTTTTTTTTTTTTTTTTTTTTGGTTATAGAAGGTCTCTGTAAAGCCAACCTCTTTTCACATGGAACTGAATAAGCAACTACTGAGCTAAACAAAAAAATCCACATCCCTTCACTTCACATCATGTTTTGACTCAGACTAAATTTCACACCCAAACAATGCCAGGGTCTTTCATATACATGTACAGTAGTTTGAGCGTATAAAGGGCTTGTGATTGGTCACACAATGAGAGCCTGCCACTGTGCCGAGACTTGACTGTATAACACTGCGACCTCACAGCATCACTCCAGTGTGGGTGTATTCATGCATGTGTATGTTTTTGTGCATGTGTGTGCAAATTATGGACCAGAATATCGCTGAGCTAAAGCCCTCTACTTCCCTCAAGTGGGCAAAGAACAGAACTGGAGGGATCGCAGGGTTTAGCAGAGGAGGCAGAGGTTGGTGTGACTGTGGCTTTGTGTGTGTGGGTGTTTGTGTGTGCTTGCATGTGGGTCTGCTCTTTGCATGCCCATGCCTCTTATTTATACCAGAGATTAGCAGATAGAGAAGGACCAGCAGAGCAAAACGAACAAATATACAAACGCTGTGAGGGAGAGTTGGATGTGTGGTCGAGATGTGGAACGGAGCAGAAATGAAAAAGTACCAGAGTTAGCCTGCATGCAGAATTTTTTCAAAAAATGCAAGGGGATGCATCGGTCACTTTAGATACGACTGAAATGGGTTATTTTGAGTGACAGATGCTGAAGTCTGAAGTCTTTTCCACATACAAACTGTACTGAGTAACCACAGCAACACAAATAAAGTTGCAGCATTTTAAGAGCTGCTGGTTACAGAAAAAACGGATTTACAAGCATATGATTTATACCTATTGATGAAAGCATTGCCTTTGTTTCTTCTAAGATAATTACAAACTCCACAAGTCATACCAAGAATAGAGGCAATAAATCGGTAACTTGCGTGAGGGATCCAAGTGTGATCCTGGTGATACTCTTTCTAAGATAATTTTTAAATAAAAAATAACATGCATGCTGTAAAAACACCATAACGCACTATCCAGATTGTTGATAAAACATATTATTCAGTGCTTATCCAAAACTGTTTTTGCATTCTTTGCCAAACTTTGGGGGCGTAGATTTTTTTTTTACACTTTGTTGTTGCTGTTTTCTATATTGCAAGATCAGTTTCCCACGTAAAAATCTGTTATGATACTTTTCTGTTTACATGACTAAATCTGATATTCTAGAGCAGGGATGTTGGCTAGACATACTAACGTAAACAAAGACCCACAAAATCAGTACATTATATAAAGCGTATTTGGAATCTATCCCCAACAATTAGCAAGAAAGTGGCAGGGTACACTCTGGACTGATCACCAATCCTTCACAGAACCTAAATATAAAGACAAACTACCCACACCTAGGGACAATTTCGAGTGACTAATCAACCCGACATGCATGTCCTTGGAGCGTGAGAGGAAGCCAGCAATCAGCAACCTTCTTCCTGTGAGGCCACAGTGCTAACCATTACACCATTGCTTAGCCTGTTTTAGGGTTTATGATTTGTCCATTTCTGCCAGTGACAGTGTCATATGTGTCTCTATGCAAGTCTCATGATTGTTTGAGATCTGAATGTTGTTGTCTGCGTTCTGTATAAGAGAGCTGAACAAAGATGATCAGTAGGTTTTTCCAGAGTTGACTTTGAGAGTTCACACAGATTGTTCTGATCTGTTTTAAATGCTAGGGTTTTGTAATAAATAAATAAATAGCCTTATTGTCGATCAAGCTGGTGTCTGGAGCTCTTTTTTTTGAGTCCTCACCATGTTTTCCACATCACTTGCCCCAAGTAATAAAAAATCAGCAAGTTTGCAGGAAAGTTAGTACGTTTGGTTAAATAATGTATTTTGGGATTGGGATTAGTTAACATACATTATTTCAGATTAAATGGTTCTGATCAATTGCAGTCAAGTTTGCGAGATAATTATTTTCATAAATACTTTGACAGACTTAATGGAATTTTAAGAAAACACAAAGGGGAAAAGATTTCAAAGAGTGGCCGGTGGCAAGAAAATCAAATAAGGAATAAAGGCCAAACATCATAATAAAACAGGAAATAACTGTAATGACGTGAGCAAGGGAATGGAGGAGATGTAAAGAGTGAGAATAGAGAGGAAAAAAGGAAATGGATGGATGGAGCGATAAAAGAGAGATTGGGCAGTGAGGTGCTGAACCGTTCATGTGGAACTCATCTCTTTCCATTGTTGACACTCTGTGACCTGTATCATACACACGTATACACACACACACACACACAAAGTAGTGCCTGGTGAGGTTGGAATCTCTTCACAAGTACTCAGCCAAAAACTAGCGACAAAAAACTGACAACACTGTGTTCACCTGTCAAAACAAAAGCAACGGCAGGTTTCTGGTGATTTATCAGTTTGATGTTTCAGACGACGGGGTTGAATAATTTAGATTCTAATATTCCAACATATCAAAAATTTTCCTCAGCTTGATTTATTTCTTCGCAGCACAAGCAAAAATAAAGTACAGGAGCATTACCTTTGAATATACAGATGCACATCAACAACAAAAAAAGTGATTACCACAATGGTGAGCATTAAAGTGGGTCTACGGTGTATGAAGCATTGATCTGTTTATTCTATTGATCTGGTTTCACTGGAAAGATAAATCATGCTCATGGATGTGTGTTTGTAAAGTCTACCTTTGTTTAATAAAAAGTCTGGAGGGAGGGGGGGGGGGGGGGCATTTTCCTCAAGATTCAAATCTGCATCGTCCAAAGTAACACTTTAATGACATGATAAATATTTTCAAGTCTATAAATTTTGCTGTTAAATTAAAATTCAACAACAAAAGCCTTGATGGTCCCATTACAGTACTAAGGTTCAGTGTATGTAAAGAACTAAACACCAGACTATTTCCCATAGAATAGTATTTATATTAAAAGAAAAGGAAACGGAAAAGACATTGGCATCTTTTCTCAGAATATTGTTTTTCAGACTTCAGATGAGTTGCAGTTTTGCCTGAAAACTTTCTAAATACATTTGTTTTGAATTTCTCATACCGCAGGGACCTATACGAAGCAAAATTAACACACCTTGGATATCTCTTTGCTGGCTGGGTTGATATACCCAGACATTCAGTATCTGGATACTATGATGCTGGTCATCAACTTGAGAATTAAATCCAGGGTTTTCCTATCAAGATCAGTGAATGCTTCTGACTAATGGTGAAAATGGTGAAAATCGCATTACTTCACTATGGAGAAGCATCCATTTATCCATTTTCTTAGCCGCTTCATTCAATTCAGGCTCGCGGGTAGCTGAAGTCTATAGCTGACTGAACATTCTGGACAGTTCACCAGTGTATAAAAAACTTTATATAACATCCTAAATTGGATTTAGGAAAATACAAATTTATTGTACATAAGCAAAAACATATGGACAGTTAATGCCTTGTATAGAGGAAGGATGCCAGCAAGTGCTGGTTCTGGTCGTAGTTACCAAAGAAACAGGTTTTGTGGATTCAATTCAGTTCATCTTTATTTGTATAGCAACATTTCATGACAATGTCACCTGAAGGCCCTTCACAGAGATCGGCCAATTCATAAAAATAATCTTATATAGGGATCATCCAAGAAATTACTATGTGACGCTTTTGACTTAAATTGAGAAAGAAGGAAGGACTCATGCAGGGAATAAAATAAGCTCAGAAAAGCAACCGGTCTTTTGAAAACCAGCCCAAAGACCCTAACAAACCCACAATCCTTGTAATATTTACAAGCGACTTTTAAAAAACTAAGCCCATAGTTGCTTATTATCAGCGGACCTGGCAACACTGGACTCCAGCGATAACCACCGCATCATGCAGCGCATACACACAGAGTAAAACGGGAAGGAAGTGGAGTGACAGCAAGGACAGCCAACGATATAAGGAATAGTAGAGCCAATGAAGGAGCTTGTAGGTGGCTTTAGCTTTAGCTTGCGCGGCCGTTTTCCGTTTACAGTTTCCTGTAGCGAAATTTTGTTTTTTGGACAGTAAAATGTGGGGGAATGCACACATCAGCTGTTTCATCACAGAAACAGCAGCAGCGCTAGTAAACACACCGCTCAATAAAAAGTGCAGGGGACAAAAATGGTCTTTTGAAAAAGTGGGGGGATTGTCCACTGTGCACCACCCCACCCCCCCCTTAATCTACATCCATGGTTGTTAATCTAATTATGTTGCTCATTTTAAAAGGAAAATTTTTCTAAAAAATGTTTACAAATGTACTTATCTTGTTTGTAGTTTTATGACTAACACTTGATTGTTTCAGCAAATTAGAAAGATTTGTTTGTTTTTTGTTCTAAAAACTCACCATTTTACTTTTTTGTTTGTTAAGTGTAATTGTGCTGATTTTTCAAAGAGTCATTAAACAACATTGACAAATCATGTGACTATTTTCAATTTTTAAAAAATCAACTTCACCTTTTGAATCGCAATTCACTTTGTGTGCATGAGTTTCACTTTTCTCTGTTTAACTGCTTCAAAGATTGTTAAAAATAGCTTGTCATTTGTGCTGAGGCCAGATTCCCTCATTGAGACGCACATGTTCTCTCTCTCATACACACACTTACACACACACAGACACACACACACACTTAGCTAAATCTCAAACAGTCAAGGCTTTTAAAGGTTTAGAAGTGTAGCAGCACTTATACAGATTACCTCCATCTCTTCTCTATAAAGACTCTTTCACACACAAACACTCACACACATACACATACAGGTCTCTCTAACATTCAATTACCTCTATCTATTCACTTTAGACACACACACATTCAGTTACACTAGACCATATTGATTTTCATTCACAGTGTTGTGCACATGCATTCTGCTCGGCTGTATTTGTGTGTCTGAGTGTGTGTGTCTGCTAGAAAGCAGATGAAGCGTGTTTGCGTTCTATATCTCTTTGTGAGAGCATCTTCATGTTTAACAGTTTGTAAAGATTTAAAAAAGAAATATCAGCTGCAGCATCATTCCCCAGATGTAAGTCATGGATCCCAAACTGATCCTCCAGGGGCCACTGTGCTGCATTTTTAAGGGTGCTATTGAGCTAAAATGAATGGGTTATTATACAGGACTTGATATCAAGCTGTTTAATTTGAATCAAGTGTTCTGGAGCAGAGAAAGATCTAAAACCTCCAGAAGAGTGGCTCTCAAGGACAGGAGTTGGAGATTTAAGTCTTTCCTCCTGCAAAACTTTGTTTGCTCTGCTCTCTTTGTGCTCACAGTTCAAAAAGTGGAAACATTGCATTTAGATCTTCGAAGGTTTATGTAAAGAGAGCTACTGATTGTACTAACAAAAACATAATTTGCACATGTAAATACAGCCATGAAATGAATTAAATGAAAAATACTTTATTTATCCTTTTTCAGGAAAATTAAAATCTTAAAAATCCAAGCTCATTCAAACTCTGATGCTTCGCCAAAATGGAGAGGTGTATAGTGTGTTGGCACATGTGATGTAGATCATTAAAGCAAAAGTTGGACTGCCAACCAGGTTTCCAAGGAAGTTCAGGAGGAAGGATGTACTAACACAATAATAAACTAGAAATTTGCTAGAAAGGTGGTTAAAACCTGATTATTGAACAATTAGTTGATATGATTATAAAGTTGAAATCATTTGAAGTTTGTAGCGTTCAGACAAAAAAGCATTTGAATTTAAGTAAACTGGTTGAAAAATAGTGTAATGAATAAAACATTGAATCAGAAGTATTGGAAGCTCAAGATAGGGTTCAAATGTAGTGAAACTTAGTGTAAGTTGACCTAAAAGAGCACAGAAGAAAAGTTTAGGATTGAGAATGTGGAAAAGGTGTGAGGAATGAAGGGAATGAGAGATAAGGGTGAGGTAGGAGGGATGATGCAGAAAGGGGAGATGAGAAGGAAAGAACGGATAAGGAGAAAAGGATAAATGAATGGGGCACTGGCCACCCCTGGCCATCATTTGGGAATGCCCCTGACCTTCTCAGAAATGGGAGCCTGAGCTGCATGGGAAGAGAGCAGCTCAAGAGAACAGTAAACTGGAGGTGAAGAGAGGATGAGAGAAAAGGACAGAAGGAATAGTGAGGAGAAAAGAAAATATAAAGATATAAAATATACATAGTCATCTATTGAAAGAGCTGAACGTTTTGATACCAAATTTATAGAAATGGGTACAAGTTATTGGAGTTATTAAGTTAACTCCTGTGCTGACCTTTCCCCTGAATTTTACAGAACAGCGTTGCCTGACAACAGCACAGCTGCTGACATTTAGGTGAACGTTCTAAGGGGAGAGTGAGTGAGTTCAAATCTGTTAGTACTAACCTCAGAAACACTCACCGCTGTGAGAAAACCATAAGATGTATCAACATCCTTCTTTCACCATTACAAGCAAAAGACATTCAGCTACACAGAGATATGTTATTATTTTTTTTACTGTGAATGGAATTTAAAGGGTGACAAGCTAAAAACAATGAAGCAAAGCTGCTCTGAGGTGCTGCGCTAATTGAAGCCAAGAAGATTTACAATGTTTTGATGTATAATATATGTCTGTAGGAGAAAAGCAGAAGGAGTTATAAGAATTAGTTTAAAGGTTTTACCAAAGCTGAAAAGTTAGAGTGAAGTTAAAGTGTGACTGACGAGGAAAAAGTTGAAGATTTCCATTATATTAAAACTGCGATATTTCGAAAATGGTATAACGTTTCAACGTGAGAAGATATTTTTGAATAGCCCAATTTGTTTTGAGTTGTTTAAGGTTTGAATGGTGATTCTAGCACAAAATTTGTAAAAATTACGTTTTGAAAAGGTACAACATTTTGAAGGAGCGAAACCTTTTTCCAATAATTTTAATATAGCAAAAAAAGTTTAAAAGTTAAATATTTTGAAAAGCATAAAAGTTACAAATTAGAAACTTGCAAGCACCCTTCTGCTAAACGAGCAGAATATTTTGATACTAAACTTGTTCAAATCGGTTGAACCTAGCTGAAGATATGAACAATCGAAAAATGGCGGAAGAATAATAATAAAAAACGTAAAGAAAGACAAACAGGAAAACTAGTGTTTGAATACCTTACAGTATTCACACAAATGGAAAAAAAGGTAAAATAAAAACACATAACATGAAATTTGGGAGGTTGACTTCAGTGTTAACATCACGATACAATCTCAGACGACTATGCCTGGCATAATTCCATGAATTCACTAAACTCCTTAATCTGGGAGGGTATTTTTTTTTGTTGTTAGTTTAATTTCATTTCAATGCCAAATTGTAAGTAAAATAAAATGTCATGGTAGCATTCTAGCTGTTAGGCACATGCCCACATATTTAGGCTTTTTTTTACTTGATCATGATAGTGGAAATGCAATTTTCTCAGATAAACAATTGCAATCCTTGGAGACTCGTTGGTACGGTTACATGATATTTTTCATACAGAATTATTCATTCCGAATTAGCTCATTCCGAATTAAATTCATGAAGCTTTGAGTTTACATGTAAATTTTAATTCCAAATAAAATTCAGAGTAAATTTTACTCCAATCAGAACATTTTTTGGCATGAACATGGATCAACAGTCTGCTATTACATTTTTAAGCATGTGTGTGATTATTGTATGGATTGGTGTGACAGGACAAAGAAACCAAAAGTACCCAGGATACCAAGAGAAATAATGGTTTATTTTTTGTTTACACATTAATGCATATCCCATCCAATGATGTGTTCACTTTTAAAATAAACTCCACAGTAAATAATTTAAAAGAAGAATAAAGCATTGCTGAATGAAGCAAAGTATCAAGTAATGCCAAATAGTCAAAAGTAATTCAATCTGCACATTTACACCCCCACATATCAGACTGATTGTAATGCAGCTCATTTAGTCGATACACACACACACAAACATCTTTTTCCAATAGGCTTTACCGTCATGGAAAGGTTTTGCACTACAATAGTTGTAATTGAAACTGGTAACTGTCCAATGTCTCTTGGAAGGCTATTACAAGGGGTGTTTGTGTGTCTGCAGGTTAGGGATTCCACGTCAGTTCCTCCTCAGCACCATTTTGATTTCCCAACTGAAATCACCAGATGTACCTGCTGAGCAAATCACACTCACACACACATTGTGTTTAATTGTAATGGGGCATTTTGTGAGTCACAAAACACAAGCTGTCTGTTCCTCCATCACAGCTGAAATGAAAAGGAGAGGTGTCAGTTGTGAGGGTGCAGAGAGAATTTAGCCTTTTTTTTTCTCCTTTAAGTACTAAACTTCAATCTGTACTTCAACTTCAACTTTTTCCTGCTCTAGGTATATTTTGATTTATTGCCATTTTTATTAGAGGCATCATAAGAAATGTGTTGTCTTATACAGCCTTATGTACAGCCTGAATTGGATGACACGGCTAAGAAAATATGTACTCTGCACATCAATCCATATTCTGAAGATGTATTATTCTCATTACTGTAAAAGTGATGCATAATATTCCTATCAGAAAATGCAAGACTAAACAAACTCATTTAATAACTTCTAAACTTTATATATCATATGTATCTTAACTTGATAAAAATACAATATGACTGTTACACGTGGTTTCTGAGACAAATAACTATTTCACAATGGGCTTGGCTTTTTGGGACTTTTAGAAAAAGGGAGTTGGTTTTGTCATATCTTTGTTTTATTAATTGTAACTAAATGATTTGCTTATCAAAAGATGGATGTTTGTCTGATTTCCACTTGCTTTCAGGCCATTATTGAAGCAAAAGTTATTCTCCTGGCTGATGATATGAAAACTATGACCTCTAAGGTGGAAGGTTCAAAAACAGATGTATGGGGAGGCATAATTTTCTTTCGCAAGCATGACAAAATCCATCCATCAATGTTTTAAGCCCACTTCCCCAATTCAGGGTTGCACAGGGGCCCAGGAGACTATCCCAACTGCTATCAAGCAAGAGGCAGGGTCACAATTCCATCACAAGGCCAACATACTCACTGCTAGAGTAAACTTTAGAATCACCAATTGAACTGAGATGCACGTTTTTCTTTGTTGGAGGTACCAGTAAAAAAAACCACACAAGCAAAGAAGGAACATGCAACCAGAACAGCCTCAGCTGAGACTGATCGTAAACACTCTTACTGTGAAGCAACTGTGCTAACCTTCACTTCACCAGATAGCACAACCTTAAATTATATTTTCTAGACCTACCTAAAAGTGTCAACACTGGTGACCAAAAGTAGATTCTGATGACAAATGAGGTGACAAAATCTTTTCTTTTTCTTATTCGGCAGAGCTTTTGTGTATGGGGATTCCTGCAAGTGGTGAAGGTCAGTGTTTAGACTCAGCCTTCACTGGCTTCTCTTTGTTCGTCATATCTGCCTCAGACTGACAAGCACATACCTAGAATCTCAAAACACCAATATTTAGTTATTAGTTTTCATCTTTTCTCACTGGCACTCTATAATGATTGTCTGTTTTAGGGATGATTTTAATGAAGGTAATAACGTTCATTGGACCCTTTTCAGTAATAGCTAAAGCTCCTACCAATCCCCACATGAGTTTAGCAACTTGTTGGTACTGTTGACACTAAACGCGTCCCAGCTTCTAGTAAACAATTTAACTTCTTGAGGGTTTCCTTTAAAAGCTTCCATGCATCTCATCAAGTAAAAGTAGGGCATAAAAAAGTGAGGAAAAATATTCAGCTGCAGTATTTGTTTAATGTCGCATTTAAGTACCTTTCCATGTTCCGCGCAGGTGTTCTTCACAAGGCCAAACAATGTCCTCGCTTCATTTGCTTGCTCATTTACAGTGTTGTGTAAAACCTGAAGGTGAAGTAGTCAGGCATCACACCTGGATCCGGTCTACACCCTGCAGTTTGTTTCTGCTCAAGTCTACATGTTATATTATTACTTTTACTCAGTCCCAACAGAAGGATCTAAAATGCAACAGGAGAGCCAAGAGGGAGATGCAAGAAGAGGAATAGAGACAGAAGTACAAAGGATTAAAGGGGGAAGAGCTTACTAGACAAAGCAAAAGAAGAGAGACCGTAGGAGCTGCCTGCAGGAAGCAGAGGCAAAAAGGTAAGAAAAGAGCTCAGCTTTGTTTATAACACCTTCCAGGTATTGTTAGTGGAAAACTTCAGCAGCCTCAGGTTTGATTTGGCATGCACTGGTGAGTCATTGTGCAGCCTAAGGATGAATATGTGTGTTATAAACAAATAATCCCAGCTTGAATAAGCTGAATACTGTGAATTTACTGGAGAACTTTCCCAAGAAGTCCGCTCTCAGCATGGGTCTTTTAATCTTGTGTATCTGTTCAGATTATAGTGTAATTTTCCTACAAGGTGTGTTATCATTGAGATCATCCATCCACCTCATCCTGGACAAAGTCACACTGAAGACAGGGCAAGACTCTGGACACAAAAAGATAAATTTCATAACAACTGTTGCCCCAATAAGGTCATCTGAGGTCATTTATGTGTCCTTGCATGTGACGTCATAGGTCATATGACCGGTTGGGATTGCCCAATATGGGACAAACAACAGAAAAATGGAGTTTTGATATTAATTAAGAAAAAATAAGAAAGATCATGAGAATGACTCTGAAAAGCCATGGCAAATTTTTTTGCATCAAGTAGAAAACCCCAAAAATAATGCTACAGGGTTTCCTTGCTTGCTCAAGAACTGCGACTTATGAGCTAAACAGTGTTCAGTGTAAACACCTGCCAATCACAATTGTTGTTTGTCAAAACTTTAAATATATTGCTTTTTGTTTTTTGTTTTTGTTTTTTTTGTTTGTTTGTTTTTAAAAAAAACAAAAAAAACATCTGTAATAGAAACACAGCATGTGAAAGATACTTGAACCACATAAACCAGTTCCACCGGAGGAATATAAGCACAGTTCACTGTATGTGTCGTGACAGTGTCGTTATATGTGTTCTTGTTGGATAGTATGGGTTGGAATTTATCCCCATGCCGTGAATTCGTTCTGCTCATCCACAGCGTGAAGGACTGGATGACATGGTTGGAAGGCTTTGTGATACACAGCAGCTATGTTGTTACAATAGGTCTTCCAAAAGAGGTACTACTCATTTACATTACATTACAGCCATTTAGCAGATGTTTTTCTCCAAAGCGAGTTACAACCGAGAACAAGAACAACACAAGCACTAAATCAAACAGTAGAGGACATCATAGATAAGTGCAGTCGACCTGCTGTAGTGTAGTTGGGCACAGGTGTTGCCTGCAGTGTTAGGGGCACAGATTTTTTTTTTTTTTTTTACTTTTCATTTGAATGTAACACATGATTCCAACATGAGATGAGAGTAATTTTTACACAATGCCCTTTAAAAAAATTATGACTTTGATTCCAGACTTCCTATAGAAAATATCCATTCGTTCCCTTGTCAGTATCCTCAGAAACCTCTTCACACACATTCAGTTCCACATTGCAATCAACATTTTCCTCGAGGTTGGCCTCTTCTTGCATTCTTACGTACAGCTCTTAGCCTCTCCCCATTTCATCAGAGGGGTTGACCTTTCAGGACAAAGGGTGAAAACAGCCCTACACAAGGCTGGGAGCTGTTGTATGACATAGGTGAGATACCTTATTAAAAGTTGAACTTTCTACAGAATTTTGATGAGATCAAAGGCTGATCAGCAAAAACAGCAAAATACTTTGTAACATTTTACATGAGACAGAATAATTTCATAGTTCATAAAGATATTTAGTTTGTTTCATGTGTGAAAGGAGGAGCCTTTGCTCCAAGTAGTGGCTTTTGTCAACAAAGAATCAAAGTCAACTTTACCTGATTTTCTGACATCTTCATAATTCAAATTAAGATTTTCTCTCCTAAAAGTCTTTTCTCAATATGAGTTATTGTTGTTGACTACAGTTTAATATATTATTCATACTTTAATTTACATTCCATTTCACCTCATATGGTTCCCAGATTAGCAGCTTAATTTCTTTATGTATTTTTTCCTGTATATGTGGATATTTTCATTAACTAGTTTCTACTTCCTCTGAAGTGCATTTTATCAATCCCTAATATTTTAAAATATGCCAAAATATGCAACAAAAAATATTTAGGCTTTTTTAAATAAGCTGCATCTTTTTTAAGGAAACAATATTTGGGGTTATGTTTTCATATGATAAATTAGTTACTGCTTTAGTTGTGAAGCTATTAATGAAGTAATCAATACATTTAACGAAGTTTAGTTACATACCATATAGTTAAAACATGTCATATAAAGTTCATATAAATCTGCACAGCTGAACTTTTACATATTATTACATGTTGACACTGCGTCTAATTTAGCCTCGATCTTGCATCCTGTCTCTTTTCTGAGCTTTCTCCATTCAGTAAAGATCTGACCCTTTTTTTGCTTGCTGTTATAAGGTCTTCTTATTTTTTTATCAGCCATGTTTAAGGCTAAGGCTTGAAAAAATTAAATTAAAGTGAAATTCAGCTATAAAGTTATGTTCCACAAGTTCCAGGACAGAAACAATACAAGTTGTGAAGTGCTGTTTTTCAGCATCAGCAAGAACATACAGTAAATAGTGAATGTAAGTGATCCATTAAAACAAACCATAAGCAGAGTTTTAAAGTTACAAAGTTTTGCTGTGTTGGTCTACATAAAGTCAATTATTCACATTGAATCTTATTTTGATTTGTTCATACATTCAGGAAAGACTCTAGAACTTGATTGTGAGTGAGTGTTCATTTGCAATGACTGGTTAGGGGGTTAAAAAGAGGTAGGGGCACAAGAAATCACGTTTTAGAAAAATAAAAAAAATAGGTGATAATTATTCTAGAAGAAACCTTTTCACATATAAATAAAATAAAATAGATTTTTTGGTTTTGCAGATAAATCCGTATCAACGTTTTTTAACAAGATTTTTAAACCACATATATACAAGAAAATCCCCTATGTCAGAATGCCAAGGCATCTGAAGTGTAAGAGTGCAATGAAGCATCGCTGATGTTGCCCCTGAGAGCTAAGAGAGATGTGCTGTCACGAAACACCTTCACTGACAATCAAAGCGAGGACAGACTGTCAAGTTTGTGGACATGGACGTGTCTTGTATTCTGCAAGATCTACCTTCACTAACTAACTGCATCAGAATGAGGAAGGATTAAAAAAGTAATTAAAGATGGGTAAATAGAAGCCAAATGTCCACAATGTTTGAAGATAAACTGAGGAGAAGAGTTTTTAACATACTCAGATGTGTGATGACCTATTGTATGATAAGAGTTGGATGGCGAGCTATATCAACCTGAAGGTATTGTATTAAACATAACAGGGTATTACTCCTCTGAGAGCAAATTATGAATTCATTATTATGACAGAATCTAGAAACTTTAGGTCGTTTGATATGCTTTCTATTTCTTCCTTAAAATAAAAGACTATTTCATGCAAAACTTCTCTGAGGCTTCAACAGATTAGCACACAAAAAGTCATACTTTTAAGGTGATCAACATGTTGCCTAAGACTCCATCGGTTCTTATGACTCCAGGGACTTTATAAGATTGTAACTGATCTCCAATGAGAATAACATTTCTGCTTGCTTTCTCTGCCTGGAATCTCTTTTATGCCTTTTTCATGTATCCCTTTCTTGCGATAGTTTGTTCATAAGCACAGTAACAGCAGCTTAGTTAGTAGATGCTGGGTGGTGTGTTTGCCAGTTTTTAAAATATGGATTTGGCTACCTTTACTGGCTTTTATCAGTCTCTATTTTCCTTTATTACCTGTCAGTGGGATTGTTTGCCAGTCTTGGTGTCTATTGCCTGACTGATTCCTTTTCTACCTGCTTTATCTCTCTCAGTTTGATCTTCTCTGCTTGTGATATCTCTTGATCCCGTCTGCAATGGCAGACATCACAGGAGTCAGAGTTGAAAAGAATTTAATCAATGGGTCACCTCCCATGACAATTAAAGATTCTGGATTGTTTCAATTGGTTTCTGAGCCGTCAAAAAACAATGAGAACAAGGTAACGGAGCGAGCAGATAAAGAGGAGGGCAGTGACAATCTTGCAAGATCCAAACAGAAAAGATTCTTAACATCACTTTAAAGTTACTGTTTTACATGTGCTCATGTATTCAGCCAAAAGAATAAGAATTTTGTTTGCTTTCAAGATTAAAGTAGCAACCTCTTCATCTACCGAGAAACAATAGATGTTTTATTGGGGGAAAAAATAAAATATTATCTTGATAATGATTTGCTCTAAAATTCATGCTTGACCTTTATCATTCCCATTTATTGAAATGCAATCACTGTAGCTGTTGCTCAGTGATGCATAATTACTGTGTGTAAATTACTCTGCACAGTGCAAATGCATGTTGCTAAACATTTTTTACTTCCCACTGCATGGAAGTTTGTGTCATATCACACAACATGACACACTGTTGCACAATTTTTTTCACAGATTTAAGTATACCTTTGTAGCTAGCTCACCTCCTCAAAAGCGTGACCTCAGGTCAGGCAAATACACTGGATTTATCGCCCCAAGTTTCTTTTTTCCTCTCGGCTTGTGTCTAAGTGAAAATCAGATAGAGGACTTTGTTGGGGTCCAGAACTGCCCTGTTTACCTTTAATCAAAGAAGAAGTCACTGGAAACTGGGCAATTGTCTCTCGGTTGAGATTCCTTTGAAGAACCCAGGTAAGATAAGAAACCCAGAGATTCTACGCGGGGGTCCAATCAGACGTCTCTGAGTTTACCTCTAAATTACCATGATCGAGAACTGCACCATTTCTGAACTAACTCTTAAACACCATGATTTTGTTTGGGAATTCCCAAAACCTTGACAGAAATTGAATTGGATGTTCATTTAAATGCATCTAAGCTTTTTCCCGTTTTTTGAGGAAGAAAATAAAAGAAAGTACTTTTCCATCAATTTCTGTGACAGCTAAACAGCGCCTCCAAGAGGGCATTCCTAACCATGTCATTGTCATGTGTGTGTCCCAAATGATATGTTCTCTGTTAGCTGTTAAAATGACGATTCATCCTTTTCTAGCTATGACAATCCATTGCCTTCTGTGTTTGGTACGAGCAAAATGATATCTCATCCTGCTGGTCATTAATGCTTGTGTTAACAGGTTACGATTTTTGGTTAGGAAAATATTATCCAAAACTATTTCTCCTTAAACAGACCTCCTTAAACAGTCCCTAAACCCCACCTATGATGACGTCATGCATCCTGATTGGCAGATACCAAACACTGCCCTCAAGAACCCGCTAAGTTTAAATGTCCCATTTTTCGGGTTGCTCAGAGCTTTTGATCCATGTCTTAGTCGTTCTTCGAGTCTCGTTTGTCTTTGTTTGCGTTTGTTTGTTTTTGGCCTAAAGTCCACATTATCTGTACACACGTGTCGTCCTTTTTTTAAGCTCCTAAAGTAATCGAGAATCAGTCTAGACTACAGAATTCAGCTGGATGCAACAGTAACTGATCGATTCCTTCTGAGTTTAATCGCATTTGTTATTTTCCGAAGAGTAAGTCTAATTCGCTCAGTAACCCCGCTAAGCCAGCAACTTCCTTCAACTCTGGACTCCAGCCAAAGCATCCACCTACCCAGCTTGGTGCTGGCTGGCTGTTTGCAGAACTGCCCCTGACAGTGACATAGGATCAACTTCAAGATGCAGAACCAGTACAGTTCCTGACAAAGTTGGTTCTGCTGAAAGCCGAGAGAGGAAACAGAATCAATGCCTTTCTTCCTTTTTCTTTATCTGGTTTTTTACAGTGTCTGTTTGCTGATCGGGGTTGGTATTCTCACCGCCCCCCTTTTTTTCAGCTGGGCAGATGCCCATGGTAGAAGTTGGGACGGAGTTGGAAAAGTTGACACGTCACCATGGAATTAAGCTGGTGCCAGATATCAACTGTTCCATGGAAGAAGCCAGTCTAGCTGTTGGAGAGGTTGTGGGCTGTGATCATCCCGTATGAATAGTGATTTTTTTGGATGATACAGCTAAAGTTAATGATGCTGTTGAGAGCGGAGTTGTTATTCGAAACACCTTTACACCACTGATAAGTCCTGTGCGCCCCCCATTTATAAAAAATGACCTGGCTGCAGAACTTGCCAAATTTGGACAACTTGTTTCCCCCATAAAAATGGTTTCTTTGGGCTCCAATTCTCCTCCGTTCAAACATGTTGTTTGCCATAGTAGACAAGTTTAGATGGTTTTGAAAGACCCTTCAGAGTTAAGTTTGTTGCTAACTTTCAAGCTAGATTTAATTATATGGTTTTTGCTACGTCGGAAATCATGAAATGTTTTGGTTTTGGTTCGGAGGGTCATTTAATTTGATCTTGTCCAGAGGGGGGGCCGAAAGAAGCACGAGCCGCTGCATCAGAGGCTTCTGCTGGTCCCAGTCAAACTCGCGCGGCCAGAGCTACAGAAAAAGACGTGTCTTTCGTTAATAGTGCGCCTGATGCTGATTTTTCTAATGGACCCGTCTGTGGCACGGAATCATCGGGTGCGGGCGGCGCCCCTACCCACAGACGGTCTGCCTCTGACTGCAGATGCAAGTAGGGCTGATGCTGGAGGGTTGAATATCGATCGGTCTTCTGACATATGTGAAGTGGATGAGGCGAGCATAGCGGGCTCAGATGATGCGCCTTTGCTCGGTGAAGCAGACAGTCAGAATGTGGAGACAGTGGCGCATTCTGACTGTGACGGTGCTAAACAATGAGAAACAATTGAGAGAGAACTATTTGGAGATGAGGATATGTCTGATGATGAGACCCTTATCTTGAGTCCAAAAGCGGAAAACTCCGGAGAGCTCGTTTGGTTATGCGCAGGCCTCTAAAGTAACAAAAAATGCTCGAGCTGGTAATGAGTCTAGGAGTGATGTTGGGCTAACGCAGGGAACTGTTTGTAGAGGGTATTCACAGGCTAAAATTAAAAAGTTCCTGCAGGAGACAAAAGGTGCTTGGCTGGTGAAGGTGGAGAATATTTTTCCAGATCTGTCAATGTTTATTGATGTTGCAAGGTGTTTAATGAAACCATCTGGGCAGTCCAGTGTTCATGCCCTGACTGATCAAGAAATATATAGACTGAAAAAATTGGTTGTTAAAGTTAGAGCTCAGATTGCTGATGATTATTAGTCGTATAGGTTGGTTTTGCATCTTCTTGTTCTTTTCCTGGGTGAGGTTTCTTTTCATCTCTCTTTCTATCTCTATGGGAGAGTTCAAAGTTGGCACTTTAAATCTGAATGGTACATGAGATGATGTGAAAAGGGCCTCTGTTTTTAAACTGATTGAACTGAAAAAATTGGATGTGGTATTGAAACCCATAGAGATTCTGCAATTGAAATTAAGTGGCAGTGTAAGAGTGCGAAGGGAAATGTATTTTTTAGCCACTTGTCTAATTGTAGTGGTGGGTTTGGGGTATTTTTTTCCAGGAGTTTTCTTCCTCTTACATGTATTGTTGAAGAGATTATACCAGATCATGTTCTAAAGGTTGCAGCTCAATTTGAGAACAGCATGTTGGTTTTTTATTAGTATATATCTTTCAAGTAGGAGGATTAGTCACTTGTCCATGTTAGAAATCCTGGGTGATTCTGTAAACAATGTGGTAGTGATGATTTTATTTTTCTGGGTGGGGATTTTAATTGCACAGGTAATCCACTTATGGACAGGAATCATGTAGAGCCTCATCCTGCGTCGAGTCATAAAATGGCACAATTTATTGAAGAGTATGACCTGGTTGATATATGGAGGTGTTTTAATAAAGATGTTAAACACTTTACATGGAGTCATTTTAAAGATGTCTCAGTGTCCCTAGCCAGGTTTGATAGACTCTACTGGTATCGACGTCATCTGAATGTCTTCCTGTAATATCACTCCGGTTGGGTTTACGGATCATAGTCTGGTCTTCTGTACTGTCTGTGTTAATAATGTTAGATTAGGGAGTGCTTATTGGCATTTTAACTCAAGTCTAATTCAGGACAAGTGTTTTCGAGATGCTTTTGTTGTTTTCTGGTCTGCATATAGAAAATGCAGGTCAGATTTTAATAGCATCCAACAGTGGTGGGATTTTGGTAAATGCCAGATCAAGCAGCTGTGTCAAGAATACACTCGTAGTCTGGCAAAGAACATGACCAAATCCATGGCAGACCTGGAGGCTACTGTATTGGATTTACAGAATGATCAAGGGTGTTTAGAGTCACTTAAGTCAACTAAGGCAGCTTTGGCAAAATTCTCAGATTTTTCAGCACAAGGCGCTCTGGTTAGATCACGTTTTCTGAGTATTTCTCAGAGGGATGCTCCTTCTCGTTTTTTTTTTTTTTTTTTTTTTTTTTTTATCTAGAGAAGAAAAATGGACAGAAGATCATTCACTCAGTCCGTACTGCTGATGGCACGATCATCTCTGACTCCTCGGAGATCAGAAAGTATGCGGTGAATTTCTACAAGCATCTTTTCAGACTGAACTCAAGGATTGTTCTGATGTGACACGATCATTCCATGCAGGCCTGCATCAAGTTGCTGTCACTGTCAATGAGAAGTTGGAGGCTCCTTTGTCACTAGGCGAACTGTATGCACCCTTGATGGACTTACAGAGTGGCAGAGCACCTGGGATCGATGGTCTGACTGTTGATTTTTACAAGTGCTTTTGGTCTGTGCTGGGCAATGACCTGCTGGAGGTTGTTGCGGACAGTTTGAGGTCTGGTCGTCTACCTCTGAGCTGCCGGAGAGCAGTGATAACTCTTCTGCCTAAAAAAGGAGATCTGCAGGACTTGAAGCACTGGAGAACGGTGTCGCTGCTTCGTACTGACTATAAGATCTTGTCCAAAGTTCTGGCTGGGCGACTCAGGGAGGCGATGACATCTGTGATCCACTCTGATCAAACCTATTGTGTGCCTGGTAGGATGATAAATGACAATATCATATCATATCATATTGAACAGAGACATTCTGGAGGTCTCTGGCTCGTTGCCATTTGATATTGGTCTGATTTCTATAGATCAAGAAAATGCTTTTGATCAGGTTGAACACCAGTGTTTGTGGCAGACTTTGGCTGCTTTTGGGTTCCGTCCGGGTTTTAAAGCCAGGATTCAGGTTTTGTATTGTGATATTGCGAGTGTTGTAAAGACCAATGGGGGTTTAAGTGCTCCTTTTAGTGTATAAAGGGGGGTAAGGCAGGGATGCTCGCTGTCAGGCATGCTGTACTCGCTGGCCATTGAACCTTTGCTTCACCAATTGAGGATAAAATTAACTGGTGTGTTGTTTCCGGGCTGTGTTGCCCCTTTCAGATTATCTGCATATGCTGATGATGTTATTGTTATGGTGAACAAACAACATGACATTGATGTACCAGTTCCAAAGTATTCTGCCAGAGTGAACTGGTCCAAGAATGAGGCCATTTTGGTCGGAGAGAAGCTGATGGGTTTATTCACGTTACCTGGAGGCCTTGTTTGGAGTATTTGTGGTTTGAAGTACTCGGGAGTTTTTCTGGGAAATGATCAGTTCTTACAAAAGAATTGGGAAGGAGTGTTTGATAAGATCAGAGGTCGTCTGAACAGATGGAAATGGCTTTTACCTAAATTGTTTTATAGAGGGCGTATTTTGATTACTAATAATTTGGTTTCATCTGCTCTGTGGCACAAACTGACTTGTGTGGATCCTCCAGTTTCTCTCCTGGCTAATATTCAAAGAATTTTAGTTGATTTCTTTTGGGATAAGCTCCACTGGGTTCCTCAAAGTCTGCTGTTCCTGCCCAGAGAGGAGGGGGGCCAGGGGCTGGTTCATTTGGCCAGTAGAGGTGCAGCTTTCCGACTACAGTTTCTACAGAGATTTCTCACTGGACCACTTGATTTGGTGTGGAGACCTTTGGCCTGTAACATTTTAGAAAGGGTTGGAAGCCTAGGCCTGAGTTCATCATTGTTTTTGATGGACTGAACAACTGAACATCCTTCCTCCTTTCTATCGGGGCTGTTTTTAGAGTGTGGTCTTTGTTAAAAAACCAACGTAAAGAGCTTTCTGAGTCCTTGTTCTGGCTGCTGAGAGAACCAATTCTGTTTGGGCAGCGTTTGACCTCCCCTACCTAGGTTGGTCCAGCTATGACAGGCCTCTTCTCCTCTACTGGATTGTGCACTCTAGGCCAAGTGGTGGATCTTGCTGGACCTCAGTTGGAGGATCCAAACCAGTTGGCTGCCCTGCTGGAGATCAGATTCCTTCACATAGTGAAGAATCTTTTGAGGCACTGGAAGTCACTTCTTTCGGATCGTGACTGTAATTTACTCAATGACTTTTGGATGGGTATTTGTCATCCTGTTTTCACCGATCCGTTCCCTACGATCAAGCTGTATTCTGATTGTGGAGCTTGTTCTGGACTTTTGTTGACTTTCGGTGGTGCACTGCTTGAAAGTGCATCAGGGAAAGTTTTCTGTAAGCTGATGGTGAAGACTCTAAATAAAACAGAACTGTCAGATCGGATGGACACACCATGGAGGACTTATTTCTCTTTGCCTTTGGACTTCAGACCAGCTTGGGAGTCTTTGTATAAACCTCCTTTGGCAAAAAGACACGCAGATTTGCAATGGAGGATCTTGCACAGAGCTCTAGCTGTACATTCTTTTCATTCCGTCATTACTACGGGGATAAGGGATGAATGTCAATTTTGTAATGTGAAGGAATCCTTGTTTCATTGTTTTGTGGAGTGCACACGGTTGACCCAGCTGTTTGGTCTATTGACTCTCATCTTCTCTCTATTTGGTTACACCTTTTCAGAACTGGTTTTTATTTGTGGTGTTCGCCATATTAAGAAAAAAAAATGTTCATGTACATTACTGAACTTTGTCTTGGACCAGGCTAAAATAGCTATTTATGTGAGTAGGAAAGGATGGTGGACAAATCTCTTACAGTTGAAACCAAAGTCCTCTTTTAGAACATGGTGAAATCACGACTTCTGTTAGAATTTAATTTTTACAAGTCTTTTCAAGATGTTGGTTCTTTTGTACGACAATGGTGTTACATGAAGCATTGTATAAAACATGTGTTTTATTTGCAATGATGAACTCCAGTTTGGCTCTTGTTTGATGGAATTTTAGTTTTAATGGACTGACTACAGTGTATTATTGTATCTTTTAATGGTTTATTAAAGGTGTGTCAAAAGTCAAAGTCTCTCTGTCTCTGTCTCTCTTTCTCTCTCTGTCTCTCTGTCTCTCTCTCTCTCTCTCTCTCTCTCTCTATCCCCGTTTGATATTTGAACTGAATACTCTCTTGGCAGGTCTGGTTATCTGCATTTTTATTTAACTGTCTGGACAAAAAGCAATGTGGTTTTAATAAAGTGTGTTTAGTAATTAAAAAGTTGTAACGGTTATTCTTTGGGAAACTTGCCTCTTTCTGCAAAGATCTCATTCCGACCAGATTAATCTTTGAGACTGACGTTTTATTTAAACAAATAAAGGTGTCTAACACGGTGATCCCGTTTTGGCTATGTACAAAGTAAAGTTTAAGATATAGCTAAACAAAACTGGTGGTGCCCTGAGGTGACGGTTAAACCGTGTCAGATTAATTATTCAACTTTCATATCAACAGACACTATATCAAGATTAATATTATTAATCTTATAGCTTAAGTTCATGACACTTTAAACTACTTTTACTTTAGACAAAATATGTATTATGTATGTATGTATGTATGTATGTGTTTTGTCATGGCTCTGAGTTACTCAGCTTCCACACTTTTTTCTCTCCATTCTCTCACCAGTGTTTTTAAAGTTCTGTGAGATTGATTTGGTTTTACTGGTGTCTGATTGGTCTTCTGCATCTTGATCCATTCAGGACCAAAAGACATGCACACTTTGCAAAGTTTGATATGAACATATTTAAAAGCAAAGCGGATTGGCTGCATAATCAGCAGATAAAGATAAGGATAAAAAAAAAAGTTGTTTGAATCTGAATTGAAAAAATCCTGACCAAGTTTTGATTAAACCTATGAGTGAAAGCCTGCGGCAGTTTAGGATGACATTACCAAAAACCCTGAAACCAATTCAAATCACTGAACCCGCATACTGAATGGATTAAGGATGCACATTTTGCTATATTCACCAAGCTGGCATCAGGTCCACTGGATAGCTGGATGCAAACAGCTGGAGAAGGATGTGGGTTCTTTCTGTTTGTCTGACTGACAGTCAGTTTGGCACCATGAGGATTGATGACTTATCAACAAGACAGTGGCTAATAAAGCACACACACACACACTAACTCACTGGAAAACACACACTGCAAAAGCTATAATTCTGAGTGATTGTGTTTGGTTCCCTGCCCATTCTTCCTCTGATCAATACTGTGGCACAAATAGCACTAGGTTTCCATGTTAACTCAACCTCCAAAATATCAAATATCAAAATATTTTATCTCTGTTGGCATTTTTTTTCTCTTTCCGGAAAGCCTCTTTTTTTTCTCGATGAGATCTGCTGCCAAACCCTCTGAAATACATTAAAAGTATTTTTTGACTGCCACAAGAACTCAATAAATAACTGTGATGAGAAGAAAAAAAGGCCAAATATGTGCTTTTGTTTTGTTTTGTATTTTTAAATATGCAAAGTTTCCACTGGGTGACAATTATGTCAGCCTTTGGTCTTGTGCTAATACAACCAGTTACTCACCACAAAAGAGCAAGAAAAAAACTGAGACACTGTTTAGGAAAAGATCATTTTTTTTATTCTCAATCAGGATACAAGCAGATTCTCCTCTTTTAGGAGTGTAAACATGTAGGAGAGGAGTAGAATAGAGAAGGAGGAGACCAATAAATAGAAGGAAAAAATGAGAGGGCATGAAAATATGGGCTACTTGTGCTGATCAAAGTGTGAGTATTCACAGCACTCTCCTCTCCAAGATGAAATACTAATAACTCTCAACAGCTGCTTAGTGAGCTCGCTAGCTCTCATTATCACAATGTTACACATGTGTACCACTTCAGGGGACAGCAAATATAAGTAGCAGCTTCTGGAATTCCTGCAGGATAGTAAAATCATAATTATAAATATTTTGTGATGACTTGGAGGTGACATACAAGGCTGTTTAATAACTAAACCAGGGATACTCAGTTCAGTCCCCATCCAGCAGGTCTTCATGTGTCCTTTCATCAATACAGATGACTCAAATTAATGAGTCTTTGCAGAATCTGGTTGGCTGTTAGATCAGTTACATTTGATTCAGGTCTATTAAAGCAGGAATACATGGTAAACCTGCTAGATTGCTGCTGATAACAATAGTTGAGTTTTTGTTGTTTTTTATGTTGTGTTTACAATAGAAGCAAATCTGCCCATCTGAAAGGCTTTTCCTCCCGCAAATCCTCTTTTTAAATTAGTTATGTTGATTTCCTGCTTCCTTGGAAACTTGAGAATAAAAAACGAGATTTTTTTTTTCAAATATACCAGCAATTTTATGGTAAGTTCTGATTACAAGTAAAGCAACACAGCGCTGGGCTCAGAAGGACAGATCAACTCCGTAGCGCTGGATGTGGATCGCATGTTATTTTGTAATAGTCCGGTATCTAACTGATAATTCTTAGTCAAATCTGACTCTTGCTTAAGTCACTCTAACTGAGAGCCAGAACTGCTCTAGCTCTAGCTCTACTGTTCTAGCTCTCACTAAAATAACTTCAGTAACCTGTGAAAATAAACAAAAATGCTTAAAAAAGGTTACACAGAAATGCAAAAAGGGTGTTCTTCTTCAGCAGTTGGCAGTCATTAACAAATCTAACTTAATTAGTTAGTTAGTTGCAGTTGTGCTGTTTTTAATGGCTGAGACAAGTATCCTGATTCCTTAACTAAGATAGTGCCTGAGCTTGAGAGTTTGTGTGTGTGTGTGTGTGTAAGGGAGTGTGGATTTTTGTTTGTTGTCTGTGTGACTGGTAGTCGGGTGGCATAAGAGCTGACAGTTAATCAGTGCATCACTTGTTAATGGGCTAAAATGTACACACAAATGCATGCCACACATACTCACGCAAACTCAGCAAGGAGTATAATTGCCAGTGATTGCATTTGGTTATCCATCCACACTCATGCTGATTAGCTGCATGACGCTAACAGAAAAAGAACGACAGAGCAAACAAGGGAGAGAGAAGCAGAGTAAGAGCAGGGAAGACCTATTAGCCTGCACAGATGCCAACATATTGTCATTCATGAAACAGTGAAGGCAATTAAACTTAGTCTGAATCCATGAAACAACCAATATATTTATTTTGGGTAAATTAACAGTTGCTGCCCAACACACACACACACACACACACACACACACACACACACACACACCACACCCGATGTTCTGACA
>JBAMHX010000013.1:6333677-6345673 GCA_037177515.1 Pseudomugil tenellus
ATCTTATATATATACCCTTACTAATCAATCTTCAATATTTAATTTAGAGCATGAAAAAAGTGTCTAAAATTACAATTATATCATCCAATCTATTTTAATCAGTTTCCTAAACCCTGCTGATAGAAAAATATCCTCGCAGCATGATGCTGCCACCACCGTGCTTCACTGTGATTATGCTGCTCTTGTGGTGATGAGAGCTGCTGGGTTTATACCAGACATGGCAAAAATTTGATGTAAATTCATTTGACCTTTTTGAAACTTTAAGAAAGAAACACCTCTATACAGTCCAGCTCAGTAGAGTATAATATGCTTCCCACAATCCATTTCACTTCAGCAGTTTTGGCTACTTTTTGTACCTTGTACCAGATAAAAACCTTCCAAAAGAGACACTTAACTGACAGGTTGTAACACAAAAAAATGAATAAATAGAAAAATGCCAGATGGTGAACACTTTTGCAAGCCATTTTAGCTTAATGTTGACAGCCATATCACAAATAAATGTTGTAGGCCAATTAAATCACCAATTAGGCCCTCAGGTTTATATTATATTGTGAGAGGCACATGGGAATGTATCATTATAGATGATTTACAGCCGATGAGGATTAATAAGCAGATCCTGCACATAGCATCTCTGTGAAAAGATAAACATTTTCCCCATAGTCCCTCTCAGCTGATCGCATGAAAAGCCTGAAGATTTCTCGTTCTTTCTGTGTGCACAGATGGCAAGATGCAAAAGACTGAATGAATGAGAAGGGGGGAATAAGCAGAGAGGAAATAGGAGAAAATGGAAGCAGGAGACATAAAAAATGAGAGTTTGAGAGGGGAGGAGAAAGGGAAATGAAGATGTGGAGGTAAAGGAAGAGATACCAGAAAAAGGAGAGGGAAGAACAAAGAAGAACGGGACTGACAGCTTTAATGCATGAGTGGCAACAATGTACAAGTACTGACATGTGATTATGTAGAAGATGGGCCTGCAATAGCAGGTTAGCACACCCTAAATATTGTCAGTATGATGGAAGTGGATGGAGACGGGGATTCGAAGAGAAAATTTAAATACTGACAGAGTAGAACTTTTGTGGGAGGGGGAAAGTGAGAGAAGTAATAGGGTAAGAGAATACATGAAGAGCAAGAGAAATTTCCACAAATTTCTGGTACCTACAGCATGCAAATATGTGTCAGTGTTTTGTCAAACTTTGCCTTTAGTGAGCACAGATTGCAGTTTCCTGCAGCAATAGTAGCCTGTTTAAGTCACGTCATTGTGAGCAAGTAACAGGATGTCTCTTACTAATTTGCTATTTTATTTGGTGTCTGATAATTACATTAAGAATGTAGTTTATTAACAATGCAAGGCAGCTGATGCAGCACTGAGTACTGATAACCCAAACTTTCTTTAATACTGCAGTCATCACTGGAGAAAAGCATTTGTTCCTCTCAGATGTATTGTACTTTACTCTGATAGGAGCAAAAGGAATCGGTAATTTTTTTTCTAAAACGATCATTAAAAGGTTCATTGAAATGTCTGAACAGTCTTGCTACAGATGAGGTTAAAGATTCTGAGTCTGAGTCTGTGAGTTTCAATTTTTCCAAGATGTTTTATATAATATGTTTGTCATTAAAATTTTGTAGTATATAACAATTTTGACTTTGACATCTTACACGTATACTCATTGGATTATCTATTACTCTGGAGGTGCAACTGATCCTGGATCCATGGAATATCCTCGAATAGACACAATAAAATTATATAAAGATGTACATGATCACTCACAAAGTTCCACCTGGTGTGGTAACTTGGAACCAGCCCAGTATGGCTTCAGGACAGGACACATCCTGAGGTCATGACCTTTTATTTGCACTTTATTTGAGGTCAATGAGACAAATAGTTCCAGAGATATAGCCAAAATTCTAATTTTTCATTAATAAAGCGCCACCTGGTGGGGACACCATAAATCAGATAATGAAATTTTGATACAGGTCGTCCCTGAGGTCAAGACCTTTTATTTGCACTTGATTTAAGGTCAATATTTCCAGAGATATAGGCAAAATTTTGAGTTTTTGTGAATAAAGCGCCACCTGGTGGGGAAACCATAAATCCCAAAATGATGAAATTGGACGCAGGTTGTTCCTTTTGGGACCTAAACAGATACACCGAGTATTCAATTCCAATTGTGAAAAATGTTCAAGTTGTCGCACTCACATGAAGGATATTCGCAGGCGGCAGTCGTGATGAAACCATTATGTCGCCGACACTCCACGTTCGAGGATATAATTTATAAAGCACTTTTCATATATTAAAAAAACAGCACAGAATGCTTCACACATTTCCTAGTCATTTGCCCACCACATTTGAATACATACATGTTTATGTCTACACCCCCAGACTTTGTTTACACAACCAATTAAAACTTGATTACAAAAAATGTAAGTAAAAAATCTTGTGGCTGAATATTGAGGATTCCAAGTCAGAGGTCGCTTGCACCATGGTGCCGCCAGCGACCTATGGGCAGATCATCTCTACCCAGGCGACGACCTTGCTGCAGGTCCATCAGCCAAGCAATGCTATGGCCCCCAGTGCAGGCGGGAGTCCGTAGCAATCTCACACATGTGTTTCATACTTTCTCACCCTTTCAATCAGCTGTTCATTTAAACTATCTACTCAACTTTGTATCAGCAGTTAGGGACAAAATTTGTGCTTCAAATTTTTTCACTTTGACCTCAATTTTCCAACCAGTCCTGCAGTCTTAGACCTCCAGGAGAAGACAGTTTTGCTCTACTGATGTACAAGCTGTGAGAACTCCCAAACCTGGGGAATAAAATGACTTCATAAACCCACTGATCACTATACCGTACTGGCTTACAAAAGACATACCTGACCTCACTGGAACGTCCCAGTAAAACTAGTAAAAATAAAAATATTTATTATACATCACTTTAAGGTCTATCTTCATTTAAAAGCAGAAAAACAGCATTTTCCTTCTCCGGTTTTCGTACAGTATATTGTAATTTCCTTTTTAAGGCTACTTTACAGTCTTGCGCTACATGTATTTAGCCACTGCTGGGTGCTTGGAAGAAATATTTTATTTCCTTTTACAGCACCACAGTTGGCTCAGACAGCTGAAGGAGAAATTTAACAGGTCAAAGCAGGGATAAAGACTGGATCTTGGAGGAAGTCCAAATAGCTGAACATGAAAAGAATTTGGTTGGAAGCTTAGGATATATTTCTTTGGCAAATTGTCAGCGATAGTCAAAATTAATAAAGACACGGTTTTATGTGAATTATTTTAGATACATCACTTGATTTGCTAAAAAGACAAATTTATAGTAAAAAATATATACATAAGTATGAGAATTTCTGAAATATTCTGGTAAAAATCTCAAAAATTTTCAGTGCCAAAAATATTTGAGCCATCCATTATTATTTATATGTTGTCAGGAAACATGAGCAGTAGAAAATATGGTTTATATAATCCTATTGAAATTAAAAGTTTATATTTTTGATATGACAACCTTTTATTCTATGACTCAGCTTGAACTATCTGCGAAGGATCATCATGCAATTTTTAGGAATATTTTCTTACATTGTTCTTTGCTTCCAGGGCTATTCAGCTCAGTTCCACAACAGTTGCAGTGGAAGTTTTCAACATGTCCTTGCACCAACACACCTGACTCGAGGCAGGATACATCAAAAACCCCGTGAAATAATAACCCATGGGTTGAACGACCACAGACTGCTCTGTAGTTTTAAGCACATTACAATTTGTCAAGACACAACTCATTTCAAAACCAGCTTCAGCAGGTCTAAATGTCCAGAGGTGACTTAGATAAGATAGAAAATGCAAATATTGTAATACACATGATAGTAGCACTTAGATGTTCAGTTTTACTCAGGTGGCAATCTCTGGCTGCCGATGGTGACACTGATGCGGAAGTCAGATTAATTGTAGTTCACCCTTCACCGGTAGATGAATGGCTCCAATAGCGAGCAATCCCCATAGACTCCCATGTTAAAATGTCGGATTTCACAGCTGAAATAAACATGTTTACACACTGGCTCCAAAAACTTTTTTCGTTTAACAGGTCCAATTTTTCATCATGTAAACTCTGAGGGGGTGAATCTTTTTCTAACGCTTCGGTTTCAATCTTATTTTAATCTTAAATTTAGAGGCGTGTCCTTTTGATTGATATGTGTTAGAGCTCTATCACTGGTTACAGCTACGTACTTCCTTCTGGCGCCATCGTGGTGGAGCCCTCTTAGCTCTACCTTTTCGTGCATTTTGGGATTTTCCGATAATGACGAAACAGCAACATGGCGACGGTAACCTACGGTAACCGATGGTTCGCTCTTCAGAAACCTATGGGTCATGTGACGTATGTTCTGTCCAGTTTACTCTAACTTGGCCAAGTTTTATCATTAAATTTGTTTGTTGCTGTTGTTTTTCTTTAGTCTAGTGTGTTCACATGCCATGTAGTGAGAAAATGTTGACCTCCTGCAGTTACGTGATACACTCAATTTACACAAATTTGTGCTATAAAGTCTAAAAAACTTGTGTTTGTCTGAAAGGCAGAATGTCAATGATGGAATTCATGTTATTCAGTATAAAAGTGCCAACCATCAGGCTCATTACAGCACAGATAACTGACATTTGCACCACCACTTTTTAACCATCTAGTTGTGTTGCTGTAATTGTTGGTATCTCCATGTGCTGTTTATTTCATCCACATTCTGAATTACATTTTGGTTTTGTCTGATTAATCCATTTACTTAATCATCTTTTTGGCTTATCCAAAACTGAGATTTAAGTCTTTCATCCAAAATTAAATCTTTTAAAACTACCAGTTTTGTATTAATAGCTTGACAACATTTGTCAGTGTTTTTCAGCCAAGCCCAGATAGTAAAGAGTAAGTAAATCACACAATAATTAGGATTGAGAGACGTCTGAAATGAACACTCAGCGACAGAACACACACATGTATAGTCTAGACATATAATAATTGAACCACTCATGCATACCTGAAATGGTTACTAAAATCATAAATTTATTGCCACTTTGGCTGTTTTATCATATTATTATCTGCTGTTGTCCAATAGTAAATCAGATTATTTGTAGAATTCTCTGACTTCAATGAGCTGTTTTGATTCCAGAAACTATTTTCTGAATGTTTACAGAATTTTGGACACGTCGTTGGCAGTGAAAAGGAGATGTTCGCATCGTCTTAAAATGATTTTTGGCAGTGTATAGTTACTCCTCATCACTCTCTACCAGTTTCTGGCGGTGCTGTGGCTGTTATTAGCCAGTGTTAGACCATGTCAATCGAAAGTGGCTGCATGCCAGCTTTGGCATCGTGTCACATATCGACAGCACCGTGAACACTTTCTCAACTCCAGATTCTTGCTGCAGGACTTTTTCTGGCAGAGAGAATTAACTTTTCGAGCCAAACACACACGCACGCACATTCACACGAGCACTTCTTAGAGCACAAGCATGTTAGAGAAAAGAACAAATGAGACACAGACTTAGTGGGGGTGTGTGGTTTAGGTGTGAACATGTACATGACAGGCGTATGGACAAGAATAATCAGCCAGCATGTCCTTCTGTTTTCTTCCATCATTTCCATGAATAAAAGATTGACAAGTATGCTTTACACCCATGCAGATTGATTTATTTAAATTACATGTGAGCGATGATGTTCCTAATTTAAATCTTTAGATCTTTCAATCAGTCTGAGTCACATCGTGATAAACTTCAACCATCCCTTTGCGTCACAGACCTGCCAGTTTCTTTCAGACACACTTTTACCGCTGCTGTAACTGTGTTCACCCCTATATGGGTGTTTAATCATTCAGTTGCTTTATTTTTGCTAGATATGACTATTTACACCTCCAGCCATGCAAAAGTTTTCTGCTGTGTTTTAACGGACCATTTCTCTGACATTTCCGATATTGAAAGCATGAAATGAGCACAATAATTGTGATCTTCAGCTCTCCTAGAAGAAACAGCCGATATCCACCCTGTACTGGAATTTAAATTAAATTATCTACCAGTTTAGAGAAATGCTTTTAAATAGAAGCCATAATGATATAGTAAATAGCTGGTAATGGGCATTTCAAGTGAATTTTGGAGTCAACTAACCAGGCCAATTAAAATTGATCAGTTGATTAGTCGTGACATCATCATGACTTCAAGAATAATGAAATGAAAAATACTTTTTCTCTAATGGGAAACTGCAAAAATGTGTGTGATCTTATGTTTGTTAAGTGCATGGTCCATGGTTTTGTCATGATCCTGCTGCACTCTTCCTGGCCTGATTACTGATCATTCTCTCCTGTGTTGGTGCCTATTTAATCACCTGCTCCAGACCTGCTCAGTGTGAGATCGTCTGTCTCTCCCACAGCCTTCAAAACATGTTCATGTGTCCAAGTCATAGTGATTTCCTCATTTTGACCCTGGCTGCCCCTAACCTCTACCTTTGCCTCATCCTCACGGGAATTTTTTGCTCTCCTGTTGCAGAACCTTGTCTGACCCCGACCATTGCCTCTAGTCTTGCGCCTTGGATTTTCTTCTCCTGAGACCTCTCCGTGTTCAACCCTAGAGGACCTAGAGATTTTTGGAATACCAGTTCCTGGTAATTGCTTTTCCTCCCTCATTTAATCTCATTCCTGGTTTTTGGCTCACCTCTGGTTTTTGTGTTCTAGACCACCAGTGATCCAGATTTGGAAGACCCACTTCATCACCCTTTTTGTTCCAATAAACTTGTTACACTTTTTTCATTTGGCTATGTTCTGGATCATCGTAACAGGTATGTTTTATTTTTAACATTGTGTTTTAAATTTTACTTGAATTATTATTTAAATTGTTTAGGATATGTGATTTCTTAAAACACATTCATTAAGAGATATTGACAAAAAGTTAACATGAATAACAAAATGGTTCTAGCTTTTATAAACAAAAATATCTCATGACTTTTTTAGATTTTTAAAAGTGTCAAGAATGTATAAATGCTAAAATTTAATGTTTGACTTTAAGCAAAAAAAGATTATCTTGTAAGTACCAACCTTAGTGTTTTGTTTAAAATTCATTTTCCTTTGAACTAAGTGATTCCACTTGTAATTGACTTAATGTGGCTGAATTCACTGTGCCATTTAACAGGGAGCTACTGGGCAATTAGAACACACCCATAGCGTTTTAATTAAAACATGCAATCATTTCAGCTTTGCACCTTGCATCTAATATGTTTATGCATTCCTTTTTTAATTAAGCACAAACACTTATTTAAGCTGCACTTTTTAGTCAGTCAAGCCAACTATATTCAACTTTGCATTCACATTTAAAGTTCACATCTCAGGACACTGCAAACATTTTTTTGCTGTATTTTCTTAGTTAATTAGTGATGCCTAAGTTAACACAATCAGCTAATGGTTTCTCCCAAACCCATACCTTTACCTGCATTCCACGTCACTTCTGTTCCTGTATTTTCACTGTGCCTGTAATTAAACTTGAAAAACCAAAAGATTTTCACATGTAACCTATAAAAGAATAACACATTAAACTGCACACAAACATGGGTGTCATAGTATAAAACAGCATCTTTGAACACAAACCTTTCAGCCTGAGGCTGTAATACACACTACATTTACATATAAATCACTTAAAACCAGGAGTGGGGAACCCTGGTCCTTGAAGGCTGAAATCCTGTAGGTTTTCCATGTAACCCTGATTCAAATCAAATGGATTCAGCAGCTTATGATCTGCACAGTGATTTATTCATTTGAATCTGGTGTTTTGGAACAGGAAGACATAGAAAACTGAAGATGAGTGCAAAGGTTTCCCACTACGGCTCTAAACCATGGGTTCGTAAAGTCCAATCCTTGAGGACTGCAATCTGGCAGGTTTTTGTTGTTTTTCTGGCCACACACTTATGAATCAGATCAAATAGCTTGTCAACTTGTTCACAATGACCCATTCATTTCAGTCAGGTGTGTTTGACGAGACAAACAACTTAAACCTGCTGGATTTCAGCCCTCTGAAGTTAACTGGAGTTTGAAACCCCAGCAAACCAACTAAAAACAAAGACCTAATATCAGTAACTTTTTTTTTTTCGCAGTCAGTTTTTTTACATTATAACCAAAGTTGGTGCACTCCTGTAATGCTTTTGTTTGGTTTAGTTTGTTTTCATAATGCACTTTGTATTGGCTTTATGCACAGCTCCACTACTTCCTGAACTTAGGACAACTCATTTGTTTCCTGTCTTTCATTATTAAATGAACTGATGAATCCAGGTGTGTCTGGCCTTTGCCAATTTGGATACTGAGGTCAGACAGTTTAGTGGAACTGTGCATAAAGCCAATTGCCTTGTACATTTGCCTTGCTTTTCCTTGTCTTGCCTTGCCCCGCCTTGCTCCACCCCACAAAACTGCAATCTCAATAAAAAAGGAAACAAAAAAAAAAAAAACTCAAATTGTACTTGAGATGGATTATTGAACTAGTTGATATATCTCAATTTCACAAACACTGGAAAAATGTGGAATCTTTTTGACTGACTCTTAAATACCAATTTTTAAGTCCAAACTGTAAGTCAATTTGCTCAAATATCCAAAGTAACTGCATCGCATTGCAGAGAGGCTCAACACACACAAGGAAAGACTTAATTAACTAAAAAGACTATTATTACTTTATATTTTAAATTCCTAATTCAAAAGTTGTTTACTTTCAAAGATTCTATTTTCAACATTTAACCTAGCACTAACTTTACATTTTGAAACAATATTTAATGGACCAAATTATGAGCTGGGATTGGAGTTGAGTTCAGAGAGTGTGGAAACAAAACTTTGTACCCACATTGACACACACACAAATATTTCATCCTCGTGCCAGAAATTACATCTTTCTCAGACTACTCAGTTGTGCGCCAGCTCTTGTAAACCATTTTTTCATTTTGCTTCACTGAAAGCTAATGAAGTGGCTCAAAACATGAGCTTTCATGCTGGGGTGCCTCATTTCAGATGCACGGTCCAAACAAAACAGGAAGATCACTCCAGATGACAAACAAGTATTCAAGTATTTGTGCTTTCAAAAGACACATATGGCTTTTCCTTTTTGAGTCCTAATCTGTTTTTTATTTCAGTTAAATGGACAGATTTTGTCTTTATGTGAATATGTTTGAAAACTTTCCACATTCTATGATTATAAAAGGTATTTTTTCAATGTTTTAATGAAAATAACATAACTTTATGACAATAACTATTCCACAAGGGTGGTTTCAAAGCTCTGGGGTTTTTTTTACCTACAATGAGTCACCATTACAGTCTGTGTAAGTCCTTGGGTTTCTACTCCTGTTTATAATGCATGTAATAAATTAACCTGCCTTTTATTATTACACCTCTTTTTTAAATAATAAAGAGAAAAAATAAATCCAACACAAATATCCTGAGATAACATATACATTTACTAATATTCTGCTCTGTATAGTCCAGTTAAAGACATTTTTTATCTTTTCTTTGCTCTTGTGTAGGATATTCCGCTTTTTAGAACTCTTTGATGAACTGGTCCACCAAATGTTGCCATTTTTTATGACTACCTTAAACTCGGGAAAAGCTGAATGTGTTTGTGGGTGCCTTTTTTCTCCACATGGGGTCTGGAGACGACCCCTCACTCATATTGGAGTAACTTGTTGATACAGCAAGATAACCTTTCTCCTCTCCCCTCCAACTCCAAATTAGACCCTCTCCACAGGAGGCCAGGACACACAAAACAGAAGGGCGAAGGCTTGCTTCTCCATATACACACAGCAGTAAAGACCCATTTTCTCCTGTTGGTTCTAATCTTTTAATTCCATTCATTGTATGTGCATTTATTATTTTATCTTGATTTAAGGACTTTAACTTGTGCTTTATGTTAAATGTGATATCCCTTGGTTTTAAGTTAATGCACAGTTAAAGGTAACTCTGTGGTAGGAGCCTTGAGCTGAAGTCAACCTCCACAGTGCACACCAGGCAGCAATCTCTGGCTACCAATGGTGACCCGAATGCGGAAGTCGGATTGATTGCAGTTCATCCTTCACCGGTAAATGACTGGCACCAATAGCCAGCAATCCCCATAGACTCTTCAGAAACCTATGGGAAACGTGACGTATGCTCTGTCCAGTAAATATTTACAGTCAATGACCAACACAGACTCCTTTTTTTCCTCTCTTTACCTGAAAGCCTTACCTCTTAGCTATCTCAGCTAATTATGTGTGCGTGAAAAGTTTTGTCCTCCTTGCTGAAGAACAAAAGGGAGGGCCACATGGTCTCACACATGGCCACTCACTCAGGACTTATGATGAGGAATTAAGCTTTCATCTCTGCAACCAAGTTTGTGCCTCCTGAACAGAAGTTAGATTTTCTACAACTCCAGCTTAAACCACCTCACTTTTGGACATTATTAAACCTTCTATCTTTGACCTCAACCTCCAGCCATCGACCCTGAAAGGAATAGAGTTGCAAAGACTTTAACACAGCTTTCAACAGCCTACATATTCAAAAAATAAGTGTAACTTTGCAGTATGTGTGATAAGCAGCTTCAGAAACGTTAAAATGATATTTATCAGAAGTTTTCAAAAACATAAGTGCAACTCAAATTTTTGTGGCCAGTATTAAGATCTTAAAATAACATTGTGATGTTTCCATCTACTGAGGATGAATAAAGCGTTTGTGCAGGACACTGCTCTGACATGACGCCTTCTATAATGTTTTCCATAGTGGTCTGCTGGATCTGTCACAGCACTATAACAAACCCAGGCTAAATAAGTTGACCACTGTGAGGGGTACTAGTTGTTTTTTTTTCTGGGCTTACCCTTTGAATAGCTACTTTATTATTTTTCATATTTTTTGTAACATAAATCCATATGCACACATCAGCTGGGGCAAAATATTTATACATGTTGTTTTGCATTTGTTATTTAGACTATGTTTGCATATTTATTTATAGATTGTAATGTCAGTATACCTTTCTCTTAACCACATACAGTTGTTACATTTATTCTTTCACACAGATTCTTTTCAATGCATGTCAGGTCTTCTATACATGAAGCATTAAATAGAGCCACTCCAGATAGATCTGTAATCCACTAACATCTACTGAGCCCTGGTTCAACATCC
The DNA here is from genome assembly GCA_037177515.1 of Pseudomugil tenellus. Lineage (NCBI taxonomy): Eukaryota > Metazoa > Chordata > Actinopteri > Atheriniformes > Pseudomugilidae > Pseudomugil > Pseudomugil tenellus. The sequence continues at coordinate 6,344,815 of JBAMHX010000013.1, forward strand.
TCCTTCTTAAAAATTATTTCATTTGTATTTATCTTTATATTACAACCAAATCTGAATAAATAGCTTCAAATATTTAGCAAAAATTTGCATTCAAGGAAGATTTATTGGTAATGAATGGTAATGAAAACAGAATAACACAGTAGCTACCAAGTTGACTCAAGGCAGCTATAGCATAATTAACTAATACCCAAGTATTTGTTATATGTTGTTTTGTTGGATATTGGGACACTTTATATGTTTGTGATTGGATCATGGTCTAACTTTGACTCATCTGAAAAGTGTTAACATAGAAAACCTTTCCAGATTGACAGGAAGTGCCCATGTTTCTGGTGGGTAAAGTTATGTGCAGGTTGGTGTGTTTTCAAAAGGACTCACGAGGTATCCGATTACTTTTATAGAAAACTGTTAAAATCCACCTCTGGCATGCAGAACTGTGATAGATAAGATCAGTCATGATATGACATTTCCAAGTAAAATCCAAAATGCAGAAGATATTTCAGCGCCCTTTTCCAGGGAGGAAGGAAAGAGCAAATGAGAGATGAAAAGGAAGATGAAGATAAACTCTGAGAAAGAAAAGTGGCAAAAGATTCCGGTAATGTACAAAAAAAGAAATGAAAAAGCCAGAGTTGTAAATTTATTGCAGAAATTTATTGGAAAATGCTGGAGTTTAAAGCTCAGATGATAATCATCATTCAATTTGATTGACTGGCAGATAGAAGGCAGGTAGAGATAATTGTGCATCCCAGCTCGGACAAACTGAGCACTTTCAGGCACTTGGTATGCTCTCTCTCTGTGTGTGTGTGTGTGTGTGTGTGTGTGTGTGTGTGTGTGTGTGTGTGTGTGTGTGTGTGTGTGTGTG
>JBAMHX010000013.1:6366225-6381073 GCA_037177515.1 Pseudomugil tenellus
AAGAAAAAAAAGTACATTTTTTGAAAAAAAGAGTAAAAACACCCTCTTTTTTTTTTTTTTTTTTTTTTTTTTTTTTTAAAGGTCTACTTTACTTTGATTTTCATCTAAACTCAGTTAAACACCATTTATCTTTATATAACTACAAATCTTAAAGTATTCTCGAGGTACTTTACAGCTATATTAAACTCAAGCCAATTCGTTGAAAACCAATTAAACTGGAATAATGTTGATTAGTTTTAACTGTTTATACAAGCTAAATCATAAAATAATTGCCTATCAAAGGAAACAAACGGATTGCACCAAATCTTGTAAGCAATTCGATCACCTCTCCTAAGCATGCATTAAGTGGTGGGTAACAGTAGAAAAAAAATCTTCCTTTTTTAGATGAAAGTAAAACCCTCTGACAGAACCTGGCTCTGCATTGACTGTTTGTTTGGGAAAGCTGCATTAATGCCTCTCCCTTATATTGATGCTAAAATGAAGCCAATACATTTGGTTACACATTTCTCTTTGTAGCTGATTGAGGGAGAAACTATCCCTCATTGGCCAAACGGATTCTGTACTTTAATAAAGTTAAAAATTGTTTTCATCAAACAAATTTCAGTTGACTTTCTAACCTTTTTATATTTCTATTAGTATATCGGAGCAGTATAAACATGTCTGCTGTTGTCATTGTTTAAGTTGTAACACATGTTGCAGTTTATGTTGAGATTGAATGAGATTGAGTGTTGCTGTGACAATTTGATTGTGTGCATTTCCACTGTTTGAACTCTGTTTGTGCTAGGTGTATGATGCAGTAGATTACAAGCATTGCCAGATTACCAGGTCTGCAGCTGGAGAGTTTAATCTCAGTGGAACTAAAAGAAACTTCAGCAGCCTGCAGGAGCTACTCTGCTGCTACCAGAAGGAAACTGTTCGCTCAGACAGCATCATTTTCCAGTTCAGTAAATGCTGTCCTCCTATGTCTAAAGGTAAAGGAAAAAAAAAAACCCATCATATTTCCATACAGCGAAGGCATTATAGAAGCGATTTTTGTGCCATTAAATTTGTGAATGTCACAAAGAAAATTCTCTTACTCATTTGCAATTTATGCAAATGAGTGAGTAAATCATTCCCCCCACCCCCCCTGCCCCCATGAGATTATATCATGGCTGAAATGCTGTTCAAACCCATAACGTCTTATTGAACTTTCTTCACTGTTTGGCTTTTACGGGTTTTCCTCTGTGTTTTTAAGTACAACTTCTTATTGAACCTTTATTTCAGCACAAAACTGTGATACAAGTCTTTAGTATATTATTTTAAATTTATTTCCCCTTTTCATTATTCTTGGATGTTACCTTGTAAGTAAAGCGCTTTGAATTGTCTTGGACCTGAAAAGCGCTATATAAATAAACTTGCCTTGCCTTGCCTTACCTCTATCTGGACTATCAGGAACCTTCCTTTGCTCCACATTAAATTTGAGTAAAATTGGCCCAACCTCTGACCATGCCGTTGTTACCTTCTCCACTGCAGGGTGACATAAAATGCACACGAGACTTAAAATCCTAGTATTTTTTAAAAGGATCAAGTACCTTAAGTTGTTGTTGGTAAGGAAATGGCACAAAATGTCTCCAGTCTCTTGACTAATATAATCTATCAAACCTTTCTGTTTGACTATGTTTTTTGTTTTATTTTTCTTAGTTTAATAGCACGAATGCGAGTCAGCACATACTAAAACTAATGACATCCTCTTTCTACCAACAGAAAAGTCCTGTCTTCTCGTGTGCAGAAGTAACAAGGGCTCAGAAGTGTCTCTGTCTCCATCACCACAACGGCACAACATTAGCCAGATGGTGTTCCACAAGATCAAGAAAGAAGATCTGGAATTTGTAAGCTTAGTTAGCATGTTCAGATCAAAGATGTCTGTAAAGTGTGTTTACATTAAGGTTCATTAAATCCTGTATTGTTTTTACCAAAAAAGATTAATGTAACATTTAAGTGTACTGTCTATATACAGCTTGGCATAAATAAACCTTTGAATTGTGGTTTTTACAAGTTAATCTAAACTTCATACACGTGATCTTTCTTCCAGATGGAGAGTCTCGGTCAAGGTACATTTACAAAGATCTTCAGAGGGGTTCGAAAGGAGCTCGGAGACTATGGATGCGTGCACCAAACAGAAGTTGTTATGAAAGTGTTAGATCTGGCCCACAGGAATTACTCTGAGGTGTGTGGTGCTAGTTGTTTTTACTTAATGGCACATTGATAGTTATAAGTAAATATATTTTTTTAACACCATTGGCTGCCAGCCATTATTGTAGCAGATGTTTGTGGCAGCTAATGAGTTCATGATTTTAGAAAACGGGGAATCCACAGGATTGCGTAAGCCTATCCTTCCACCCACTCCTTTTTAACTTTGGTAGTTTATTTGTCTTTTTTATTTCTGTGTTTTTGTATTTACTATGTTTTAAAATAACCTTTCTCACATAATCAATCAGAATTCAAACTTCAGATTAGAAGAATAAATTGCCAAACAGCTGAAAGACTGTTCAATCACTGCTGAAGCACTTTTTAGACAAGTCAAAATCCCACCAGCTGCTAACATCTGACTAAATCACAATTCATTTCCAAATCATGATTTTTCAGTAGTTGTTGGTTGTATAACTGATGTGCAGAAATGTCAGAATGGATAATAACCATGTTTACGTGCATGAAATCTTAATTTCAACATAATTTTATGAATTTATCCTTGATTTGATGTTTGGTTTTTATTGAGCAGTTTAAATGTAAAATATGAAAGCACTACTGGAGTCGGATGGTTAAAAAATATTATGAGGAATTGCACAAAAAAGCCTGTTACATCTGTCATACAGCAACTTAAATCCACACTTTATGCTGTAGTTTGTATTGCACTGTTCATTTTACTTTAGTTTGATATAAATACAGAAAACAGGCATCCATCTCATTTCTTTAATGTATTCCAGTGTAGGGTCATGATGTGGTACAAATTTAATACAAATGCCTTGCTTTAAAATTTAAAAAAACTTGAAATGATATAGATTGAGAAACTGAAATGATTATGATGTCTATAAACACACACGTGGGTTATTTTTGGAGCCCACTGCTCAAAAAGTTGAAAAACAACGTATATAATAAAACAGCAGTAAGTGAATTCAACTAAAAAAAAAAAGTTAGCATCAGTAAAAGGAGCCTTGACTGTTTCTGTTAGTTCTTTGCATGTTCAGTTATTCCATCTCAAGCTAAATTTATAAAGCTGTCTAAGGAAGAAACATGGTTTATTTTTAATGATTTTGCTCATCTTTTTTTTTCTTGAGTGAATAATTGAAATAATTTAGGTTTCTATCTTTTTTTTTTTCTCTTGTCCTACAGTCTTTCTTTGAAGCAGCCAGCATGATGAGCCAGTTGTCCCATAAGCATCTGATTCTCAACTATGGTGTATGTGTCTGTGGGGAAGAAAGTAAGTCTGCCTCGAGACACACAATAATGTAACATACTGTGTGTACTTCTACAGTTCTAATTCAGTAAATATGTGCTATAGTTATTGGGATCACATGGTGTTAGCAGTTCACTCCTCTTTAATCTTCACCATCCTGTGCAACCCAAAGCTGAAAGCAGTGATCCGTCTGTTTAGTGTAGATGGCTATTCTTAGAAGGATTACGTTACTCTCCACCACTGTCCCTTTGACTAGCGTCTCCTTCACCTGCACCACTCCCTAGACACTGTTACACTTCCGCTGATGCCCTATATAACGTGAGCGTATGTCCAGCAACCTGTACACTTCCCTTATACTTTTTCTTTTTGTAGTTCAAACTTGTGTTTATAATTCTGAATGTTTGACCAGTTTTGAATAAAGTGCAAAAATCTAAAGTTGCACATACATTGCACATAAAAAATAAAAATGGCATTCAATGTAACATGGTTGCATTTGGGGCTTTTTGTTGCAAAAGTCTTTATGTGAAAAACTTGTTTTCTCTTTTCTCTTTCCAGACATCATGGTGCAGGAGTATGTGAAGTTGGGCTCACTGGACACCTACTTGAAAAAGAACAAAAACTCTATTAACATTCTGTGGAAGCTTGAAGTGGCAAAGCAGCTGGCCTGGGCCATGAACTTTCTGGTGCAAATAGCTTTTTTCTCACATATTGATCAACATTGGTGTCTTTATTTCTAAATATATTTGTAACAGTCTCTTAAGTCAACGCATAGTACACAGAATTTCATGATTTAAGAAATACTAAATGGAAACATTCAAACACTTAGAATATTTTAGTGTTAGAAAATGATTAAATCTCCTTTTTGTGTGCTTGCAGGAAGAAAAGCATCTTGTTCATGGGAATGTATGTGCCAAGAATGTCCTGCTGATCAGAGAAGAGGACCGCAGGGCTGGAAACCCCCCTTTCATCAAACTCAGTGACCCTGGTATAGGCGTCACTGTCCTGCCAAAAGAAAGTAAGTTTATGTCTAAGCTTTACTGAAAGGTCATAAACCTCTTTAATCAGAAAGGATCAGTAGGTTACTACTTACTGCATCATGAGAAAAGGTGAATTACTTTTTAATGTTTATGTTTTTCTTTGAGAACTTTAGGAAAGGGGGAAAAAAAATCTTGTTTTTAATTAATTGTGAAATATCACATTTTTCTGTTTCTAAATTTCTTCTTTTGCTCTGTATTGAAAAATTTCCCCATGGAATAAATACATAATTTTTCATTTCATAATCAGTTCTGATTGAAAGGATCCCTTGGGTGCCTCCTGAATATATCAAAGACTCTGTCAAACTGAACCTGGCGGGAGACAAGTGGAGCTTTGGCACCACATTATGGGAAATCTGCAGTAGTGGAGAAAAACCTCTAGCAACACTAGACAACTCTAAGGTATGGCTGAGTAACATGGCCAGAAAGGTTTATCTGTGTGTGTGTGTGTGCAATGTACAGAGTTAAAACAATGTAATCACAACTTTTGGTTGGTAATCATATATAATAAAAATATAATATGCAGTAATAATGTTGAATATGATATATTCAATATGTTGCTTTGGTTCAACATGAAATATCATTAAACTGAATAATAATGATTTGATTGCTGAGTCCTGTATGTCAGCAGATGTTTTCTACATTCTCCGGTTTGTAAATGTTATTAATTTGTTCAATGTTTGGCACATTATTCATCTCTTATACATCGCAGAAAATCCTGTTCTACGAGGACCGCCAGCATCTTCCAGCACCAAAGTGGACCGAACTGGCTAATCTGATTACCAGCTGCATGGACTATGAGCCCACGTTTAGGCCCACGTTTCGCGCAGTTATACGTGATCTTCACAGCCTCTTCACACCAGGTTAGTGTTTTCCCCCGAACCACTCAGTCGCTTTGTGATGTTTCAATCCAGACTCTGAGATCAGATTATTTCAAACGCACCCATTTAAATGAAATTCCTATTTATTTTGATGTCTTCTGTACCATGTTGGTGAAGAGTCAGTATTAGCTTCTGTTTTGTGGGGTTTTTTCCAATTATGGAATGTGGTGAGTAGGGGAATAGTAGTAACCAAACTGAAAAGTGAAGTTTTTTCGTTCAGTGATGTCTTTCATGAATATAATATTTTTCACTTTGTGTTTCCAGACTATGAGTTAATTGTTGACAGCGACATCCTGCCAAACAGGACTGTGGGCTTTGGTTGGGCAGCTGGGGGATTTGAGAACCAGGAGCCATCTCAGTTTGAAGAGAGACACCTCATATTCCTACAACTCCTTGGAAAGGTAAAATCAAAGTGTGGAGTTTTAAGCATTGTTCAGGAAGTTGCTTCTATTTATCACAGCTCAGTAAGATGGAAAGGCCAGTTACATTTATCGTGGGTGTTAAATTCTGTATGGATACTTGTGTATGAGTTTATCATGTTCTATGTATATTATCCATCGTGACTTTTTAGTATTTTTTTGTGAATTTTTAGAAAAGGTATAATAACTTATGGTTTCCATGGTATCAGAATATTTTCTTGTCATTTCTCTGCGTGTGCACTCAAAATAATGAACACACACCACACGATGACATCAAGCCAACAAAGGCTAATTTAGTGGTTTTCTCTTTAAGGGAAACTTCGGCAGTGTGGAGTTGTGCCGTTATGACCCGCTTCAGGACAACACAGGAGAAGTTGTGGCTGTGAAGAAACTTCAGCACAGCACCGCAGAGCACCTTCGGGACTTTGAGCGAGAGATTGAGATCCTAAAATCTCTACAGCACGAGAACATTGTGAAGTACAAGGGTGTTTGTTACAGCGCAGGTGAGTCCCACTGCCACTACTATCTTGTTTTGATGGCTGCTTTTCCTCTGAATCCTGCAAATCTGAGTCGAGTTTCTACTTTGATTCCAAAGAGCCAGTGTGCTTAGATCAGGTCGTTTCCAAATGATGGGTCATGTTGTTTGATACACAATCAAGTAGTTACATCCAGTGCTAAAGCGGGTGTCTGTGTTTATGTCTAAGATATTTCTGGACCGTAATGGTAAACACTCTCTTCGTAGGAACACTAGACATTATGTGCTTTCATTATGAAGTATGACGTCTGTAAATTAATAACCTGGTTGGTGTATTTATTTCCATTTCCAAGTTTTATTTATTTTGAAACAGTCCAAAGCGGGCAAGTAACACATTAACCATGTTTATGCTATCAGACCACTAAGACTAGCAAGAGCCATGTAGCCTGAGGTTTAACGCTCCAAGCAGAAAATCTGTCTTTTAAATTGTGGTGCCACATAGCTGTTATATTTCTTTTAAAAACTGGCTACATTATACTGCCGTTATGAACCTTCTCCCACACACGCCAAACTCCAAAGGAGGACAGATCCACTGTCACAAACATGCTCCTCCAATTTCACCCAATAATAAAATAATTCAACAGATCTCTGCAACAGTACCCACAGTAGGAACTAGTTTAGATAATGCAAGCATTACATGGCAGAACTGGACCAAACTCCTTTTTGTTGGACTTATATATTACTATATATTATATATTATTGTATTATACTAAGTTATTTTTACAGTTTCATTATATTGAAATTGACATAAAGTTAAAACGGTCTGCCAGAGTAAATATTCTATGCAGTAAATATTTGTCTATACATAAGTGTGCTTAAAGATTCACTTGTTGAAGATGACTCAAACTACAATCAAACCTTTTAGTGAGAGGATTGGATGTGACTTGGAAAATGGAAAATGCTTCACAGTAGTCTCATATGAAGGCATTGTAGCATATATGTGCTGGAGGCCAAAGGGAAGTCCATACCCAATATAAGTCAGGAAATATTCTGATCAGAGACAGGCAATCAAAACCAATAAGGACTTGGCTAAATGGAAGAGAATAGCAGTTTACTTAGTTTACGCTGGATAATTGTTTGGCATGACGGCCACCAGGGGACTCTGTTCAACAGCACACAACTAGTAGGAAACAACTGAACAGACCACCTTCCCATTTTTTCTTAAAATATAACTCCTTTAAGTATATAATTATTTGGTACATCTGAATTCAAATCTGTAGCTTTATCTTATTGTTGAATCCCATTGACATGATTAATTTGCAAACAGAAAACAATTTAAAAAAGAGATCTGGTCCACATAACCTTTCCATATATCTATTTTATTGTTTTGGTTTTTTTTTTAAATCGATGTTTCCTTAAAATAATTAAAAGAAATGGCTAAAAATATTGATTTCTTTACATGCTGTAATCCACAAATTTTTAGTTGACTATTGATCAGGTTTAGTGGAATGTTTAACGCTTGTCTTGACATGGTCAGCTTTTTAATGCTATCTCTGAAAGTTCTAAATGTGTTTATGTAGTATTTACTATTTTTTGTTTTCTCTCAGGCCGACGAAATCTTCGTCTCATCATGGAATATCTTCCCTTTGGAAGCTTACGAGACTATCTTATGAAGAACAAGGAGAGGATCGACCACAAAAAGCTCGTCCACTATGCCTCTCAGATCTGCAAGGTGCTGCAGCTTGACCTCAGTAAATGCTATGTGGAGCTTCTGATCAGTGAATAAATTCTGTTTTTTATGTTTTCAAAGGGAATGGAATACCTGTCAAGTAAGCGATATATCCACAGAGACCTGGCAACACGCAACATCCTTGTCGAGAGCGAGTCGAGAGTGAAGATTGGTGATTTTGGCCTCACCAAAGTTCTACCTCAGGATAAAGAATACTACATGGTGAAAGAGCCAGGAGAAAGTCCCATATTCTGGTAGGAATTCAAATCTGTTATAGAATAATAGCCATCCTTCCAAACAAACACTCCAGATGAGCTCAAGTCAGATCCAGAGGGATTTTTGTTTGTGTTTGTAATAAGTTTTTACTTTTACATCTGGAACATTATAAAATAAAGATACTATACTAACCTTTGTATGATCAGTACACAACATTATCAATACAATTGCCACTGAAGGGGCATTTTAGTTAATAAAGAGCTGCAATTTTAAACCAAAAAGACTATTTTAACAGAACTTGATGGACAACAAAAATCTTGTTGCTCTGCTATGTATTTCAGCACAAAGACGACCAATTTAGGCAGCAATCAAGTAATTTCTGAATTGTAATGAAAGACATATTCATTAATGTACTGCTATTATTTTACGATGATATGATGTGTGTCTTGTAGGTATGCCCCTGAATCATTGACTGAAAGCAAGTTCTCTGTGGCGTCAGATGTCTGGAGCTTTGCAGTGGTGCTGTATGAGCTTTTTACCCACAGTGACAAGAACTGCAGCCCCCCTGCAGTAAGTAACAAACTCTCTAAGATGTATGCTCTAGCTTTAAACGTGTAACTCAATTCCACTGCTTTCAATCTAAATGAGGAAAATGGGAAAAGTGCAACCTGAAATCCATGAAAGGTGGGGTGCAGAATAAAATGCAAATAAAAAACAATCCATTGATTTGAACATCTCATACATTTGAACATCTCCTCTTTTGTAATCTCCTTAAACGATGCCATTAAAAATGCGCCGACTAAGATGCTGTTATCATTGTATGTACACAGTCATGTTTAATTCCGTAAACACAAAGCTTTTGGTGCGCATAACGTTCATACAGAAGATCGCATACATGTCGCATGTAATTGGAAATGTAAAGGAAATCTTGAAAAGATCGGATTTTACAAAAATATCTGAATTGAGCATTATGGCCTGCAGTGTGAACGTAGCCTAAGCGTCTGAGAGTGATGGCAAAACACAAGCCCAAATAACTCTGATACAACATGTACCCAAGTCCAGTCCTCGAGATCTACCATCCTGCTGCTTTTAAATGCCTCCCTTCTCCAACACAGATTACATTTTTTTACGAAAAAATTCCATCCGTTTCTTTTCACTTTTCCGGTGTTTGAGTCATCGAGACAGATGTTTTAAGTAGCAAGGCCCAAAATTCCCTCTTTACAGCCACATCTGCCAGCTAAAGATGTAGTCCTTAGCTGTCCTGGGTCTTTCCTGGGGACTTCTCCTAGTTAGACATGCATCACCAGGGAGGCATCCAAAGGACATCCTAACCACGTTCACAGGCCACATCATCTCGCTCCTCTTGATGCAGAGGAACCGCAACTGTCTTCTGATCCCCTCCTAGGTGCTCGAGCTTCCCAGCATGTCTCTGTAATACTAATAATAATAAAATAGAAAAAATTAATAAGAAAACACACTTATGCAATTTTATACCAAAAGGAGTGTTTATGTAAGTATGGTTCACCTGCTAAAATACTAATTAAATCCTTTCCAGTTGCTAGTTGTGGAAAGTTGCAGACCTGTAAAATCATTTTTGTCCATGAGTTGCTTTCAGTTTTACATCCTCCACGTCAGACATAACTGTCAATAAACATGTCGAAGAAAACGTGAATTATGCCAGCTATTCTGGCTTTAAACACATAACCCATGCATTGTTTAAATCTATTTACTAGCCTGCAGATATTTTTTTGCTTCTCTGGACAAATCACAATCATTTTAAACTTTAGCACATGATTGTTATGGTGTATTGGTAGTACAAGTAATGTGTAATTCCATTTTTTTTTTCTTTTATTTTTTCATTATTGTGATAGTATAACCCTGCTCATAATGTAATAACACACCCTACAAAGACAAATGATCTTTAATTAGCAGGTGCCAAGGGCCAGGTAGTCTTTAGTGATGTGTTCAGAAGTTAACACTTCTGAATACCAGCTTTTTGCTTGAAATATCTTTCAAATTGAGGAGATATCTTTAACTCCGTAAATCCAAACATAACAAATTTGATACAGTTTCTGAAATATTTTGCCACTCTTTATGTTGGAAACTTTACTTGCAACCCTATTGTACACCATATGATACTGGTTTTCTGCCCCCTGGTGAACACCACAAAGCAGAACTACAATACTCTACAATAATTTTGACCTAACTTTGACCTAATTTCAGATTTTGTTTAAGGGTCAAATAAAGATTTCAGATTTGAAAAATTATACAGCACTTTTCCAGTCATCTTGACCATTCAAAGTGCTTTTCACTACAGGGGACATTCACCCATTCCCCAACAAACATCCCAATAGGTACATCGGGGGGGCAACTGCGTTTTGCTTAAGGACGCTTCAGCATGTAGTGAGGAAACCTAAAATCGAGCTGACGACGTTCCTGTTGAAAGATGACTGCTCTTTCACTTGAGCTACAGCTGCCCACAAATATGACTTTTCTGCCCAGTTGTTCTTAGGTTGGGCTTTAAAGTGTTAACAGCAATTTCATTTGGTTTAAAACCAACATGTTTCCACACTAATGCTGTGGTATTTTTGATCTGGTCTGTAATATCAAAGGCCTAATAGGATGCACTTCCTGTAATGCAACCCTGAACCCTTCTAAATAAACATTGGACGAGTGTAAAACTAACCATGTGAAGCAGAAAACAGATGCACTAAGATTGCATCATTAAAAGGGTTCAGTCTGCTGCTATGTCAACAGGAAATATGACATTTATATTTTCTTTTACTCAACCTTTACTGTTAAAGCAAATAAAGGGAAGTATGAACAATAAGTATAATAATATTATGTATGTATTGTGACTGAGTCTGATACAACATTTGGAGGAGTGCCTGTATGTGTCGGTATACAGTATGGTAATGTCTCCATGCAAACGAAACAGAAACCCATTCATAAATAGAAACAGATTCATAGCACCATAGCTGTAAATGCGCAAATTGCCTCAAACCTGGGTCTATAAATCTGTGTTGTAGGTACACACAGTTCCAAAAGCAGCAATTTATCATGCGTTTTGATTGTAGGTAATGCCACAACTGATTTATTACTCCTTATAATACGTTACGGTTACCGTATGGACAGCCATGGGACATTGGGACTACAAGAACTCCAATTTACTGCACGTGCTGTTTTCTACATGCTTTTTAAGCTTTTTAAGAATAAATAAAGCCTCATCAAGCACAAACGCTACAGTGAACTCCTTTTCCGGATCAAGCATGTTTCAGATTTGCTTATGGCGATTGGCTTTCCTAAGGATTATTGCACACTGTAGCTACTCAGGAGCACTATGCTGTTTAATTACAGATTGGTCCAAATCACATTACAACTTACCCTGGACTAACTCCAAGTTTCACAACTTTGTACATAAATCCTCTATGTTGCTCTGGATCCTAGAGTTAATGGCGCAGTCACTGTTTGAACGTAATGTAAAATGTGCATCCAGGAGTAAGTGTGGGTATGATTGGTTGGTTTTACTGTGATGAACTGGCAACCGCTCCAAAGTGTACTCTGCCTCTTGCCTGCTAATTGCTTGGATCGGCTCCAGCCCTCCACGACTTTAAATTGAAGTAAGAGATATGGAAAATGAAAGACTGTGGTGATTGTGGTAGTATTGTCTGTTTGCATCTGGACTATTTTTTTTTTCTGTAAGTTGTAGATATAACTATGAAATGGTTTAACAGAAAAGTCTATATAGGCAGAACAAATCTCAGTAAGATTCTTTAAAGCAGACATGAAAAGACATGTATACTTTGAGTTAAACAAACATATTAATGACAAATTTGTCTCATTGACTTGTCAGTGTAGACAGTATTTGTATTTGGCATTAGCTTACAATGAGTCATGTTCTGTGAGACAAGTGAGCAGGTCCTGACACATTAGCCGTGCAGTTAGAGGATTGAGTGCCTTGGAGGAGACTGCTTCCACCAACGCACACACAAACACACTATACTGGTACGTCCTAATTCATGATGTTCACTTGAGCACGTGATGTAGATTCCTTCAATGTTTCTGACTTCATGGGCATATTTCAAGCATGTTTGCATGAGAAGACTCAATTGAACGCATGTTTAACTTTGAATCATGTTTGACTTGAACATGAACCTTAAGCCCCTTCCAGACATACTTCTTTCCATTAATCTGACAGCAATTGAGCATGTTGAGGTAAAGCACAGACTGTTCACTACTTCTAAGTGCGTTTAACTGGGAACATGTTGTAGTTAATTCATTTAGCTGAAGACATTTTTTAAAAAGCTGTCCCTATGGGTTCATTGTGGTTATGAGATCCAGCACTTAAAGACTTTTTTCTCTGCAGAGGTAGAAACATTGAACCCAAAGAGGTTAAAGATAAGATTTATTTTTAAAGAGTTGCTACAAAATACACCATTTTAAGTCTCCTAAACTTTTATAAGAAGTTTTAAATAGTTTTTCATTTAATATGTTCTGTGGGCTTAAACATGAAGAAATAAATTCATTTTAACTGTGTCTACTGTTGGTATACTTGGTACACCCACAGTGCACATTAGCCCATTAATGGCAGCATGGAATTTTGTCACATGCTTTCATCTTCTTGCACTGCTTTTCATTAATCTTTTCAGGCGAACCTGCTTGGTATTTTTTTCCGACATTTTAAAAGAACACTGTAAGTGGGTTGTAAACGTATGTGTCTCAATCTCCCCATGACTCATGTTTGAACTGCTCCAATCAGTCACACTAACAGACAGATGTGATTTAGCACAGGTTCAAACTTTTCTCTGCCATGTTTTGAAAAGCAATAATTAGCCGGATCACCAATAAGTTTTTATTTTTTTCTTTGTTTCTTTTTTTTCTATCTAATCCAAATAAATAAATTTAATTCTACAAAACCATTTATTGATGCTCTTGTCAGTATGGTCATTTCGATAAACACAGTACTGTGCAGATATTACAGGAACTGATAAACTAGCTTAAACATGTAGAAAGCCAAATGTCATCTACAACCTCTGTTTTACACAGGCACACCAATAGTCACTGTAGGGGTAATATAAAATTGAGAGAAAACTGTAGCGCTGTAGACTGTAAAACACACTTATAGTGTGTGTGTGTCTATATGAATGAACAATTTTCTGTTTTTTTGCTAAACCTTCTTGTCCTGTTCAGGTTTTTATGTCAATGATGGGCAATGACAAGCAGGGACAGCTGATTGTTTACCACCTCGTCGAACTCCTCAAATCAGGCAGCAGGCTGCCTCAACCTCTGGACTGCCCAACAGAGGTGAGAACATCTCTATTTTATTGGTTTTTCATTTTGGTCTTTGTTTTAGATTTAGGTGTCATAAGGTGTAGTTGTGCCAGAGATCTGGGAAAACTCACAGACTCCAGGCTGAATTTCAGCTGTCACATTAAGATGCAAAACCAGCCTGTTTTCTCTTACATCAAGTCTTGAAGGAGTGATGTTTCGCCAGGACTTAAAAAAAAAAAAAAACTTGCTTTAAAGCATTCACAGTATTGTTTTCCTGTTTTTATTTATTTTTACTATTTTTACTATTTTTCCACCGTTGTTTTTCCGCTTATAACTTCAGCTAGGTTTAAGCAATTTCAGCAATTTTGTCATCAAAGCTCGTTCAGAAATAGCTTGCTCCAGCTTTTATACTTTTTAAAATACTGTGTACTTAAAGCTAGATCCACCATTCAACCCTTAAACAAGTCACAAGGGCTTGATCTATAAATCTTTCATTTTTAATTTTCCATATATTTCACCAATTTTGAATTATGGCAGTTTTAAAACTATGCAAATCTTCATGTTCTCCGTTTTTCTTCCCCACTCTAGCTCCACTCTAACTTTTCAGCTGTTCCAAAAACATTAAATAAATTCTAATAAATCCTTCAGCTTTTGTCTTACTGACACAAATTATAGATAAAAACGTTGCAAATCTTCTTGGCTTCAACTTAAGCCATGGATGAAAAAGCTGGGACTTTTTTTTTTTAGTTTTGCTTGCTAAGTGTAGCAGCTGAGTCCAGCCTGACTCTGTCGTTTTTAAATAGCCACCGTTTAAATTACCTTCAAAGTAGAAAAAAATAACTAATTCATATCCCTGGCTAGCTGAAAGCCTTGTGCTTCTCACAGTGAAAGAATTATTTTATTATCAGATTTAGTATCAGATTTCAACTCACTCACTCTGCCCTTATATCATTTCTCTGACTCCCATAATTGTCACCAACTGTGCTGTTGTCAGGACAACGCTACAGCTCACCTTTCACCTAGATCTATAGTAGAACTCCTTAATAACTTCAGCAAGCTTCTGCCCATTTCTATAATTTTGGTATCAAAATGTTCAGCTCCAAACTTTTTGCTCTCGCTCTCAAATCCTATGTTTTTGCTCTCGAAATAAAAACTGTGCATGAGGCAGGCACATGCTGTTATTGGTCATTCCATGCATGGAACCAGTCATCCGTCTGCATCTGCATGCTGGTTCCACCTTTCTTATTCGATCAGCCCATTAAACTTGTGTCGTTCATCTTCAGACCTGCAGATCTGTGGATGTCTCTCTCGCCAGATACCAGTAGTTTAGGACTCAATCACAGCGGAAACTTCGAAACCAAGTGGCGATTTTATGATATTTATATATATA
>JBAMHX010000013.1:6381173-6395009 GCA_037177515.1 Pseudomugil tenellus
TATATAAAAATGTGACTAAATATTTTATTGCAAAACTTATTTTTTATTATTTTTATTTTGCTATTTTTATTTTATTTTTTTTTGCTATCAGTGTGAAAAAATACTATCAAAAATATATTTGGATGTGATCTTGAGCTTCCAACACTTTTGCTACAACTGACAATCAAATTCAAACACTTTTTATTTAAACATGTCAAACTTCAAAAGATTTTAGCTTTATAATGGAAGAACAGCAAATTTTCTAGTTTATCTTTTAGTAGACAAGACGGCTGCAACGCATTACTCTTGTCTGTGCTTTTGTCGTTGCTAAATAACAATTTTTGGCCAGCAGCAGCACAACATGGGCAGTGCTGTGACGTCTGCTTATTTTTCTTTGAAGTTTCTTGTCAATATTATCAGTCATAGATTTTTGGATTTGCTTTCTGAGCTGTAGTTCCCTCCTCTGCTCCTTTTGTAAAGGTGTCATGATTCTCTCACAGCTGTCCACAATAAGCAATCATTCCTGGATGTAAAATTTTTCTTAGTAACTAACTAGTGCCGCACCCCCGTTTCCATGGTTACCACAGCCATCCGAACTGACGCACATATACTCACACAACTTCAGTTAGAGGTTTGAATTTACAAAGTCTGCTAATAACTAAGGAACTGAGTTACTTTATTAAGTAATTAACTTGTAACTAACTTTTTAGTTACTAGTTACTTTTTCAGTAAGTAGCAAAACACTGATCCTTTCAGGTCGAACTAAAACGGCAATCAAACAGCTGCAGTTAGTGGACCGAGGTGTTGCTCAAACCCTTACTAGGATCAAGAAAGTGGATAAAAATCACTCCTTCCTGTGTGTCAAAAAGTAGACTTGAAAAAAATCCAGCTGTTTAAAATAAATACAGGTAGATGAATAATTCCAGATGATTGACTGTGTTGTTGATATTTTTGTGGTCTGCAGCAGCTGTACCACAGCTGGCTTGCTTGTGCAGTTCTTGAACATCAGATTTTGAAAGCTTTTGAAGCCCCCAGGAATGTGAAAAATGTTGTTTTTGGCTCGGTTTAGAAAGTTATTGGCTATTCAAAGGATGCTCTGCGATTTTCCTTTTTAAATGTTTCCTGAATCTACTGAATCCAGTCCTGTGCATTAACATTTAGTAAGTCACCGCTTTTAGCCGCATGCTTACAACATTTTTTTTCTTCCCCTCAGATACACGAAATCATGGAGGAGTGCTGGGATAAAGACCCCACTTTGCGTCCTTCTTTCAAGGAGTTGGCCTTGCGTATTGACCTCTTCAGGGACAGTAGGGAATTTTAAAATTGCCGGAAGTGACCTGTTCCTGTTCAGCAAAAACACTAAAAGGTTTTTGCCCAGATTATGGCAAAGGGAAAGCAAGGTCCCTCTCCCACTGGGTGCCGGCATGTGGAAAAGTAGTGTGACTATTCGTTTCGGAACGAGAATCTGCTCAAAAACTACTGCCAAGGTGCCTTTCAGCAAGGCGTGTTTCTGTTGCAGCCTAGTGGCCTGGAGCAGATTGGAAATGCTTGGATGGTCAAATTGTTGAAGGTTATGTTGTTATGTTTGGTCAAAGTTTAAAAGAAGACTTGAAGAGTTTTGTAGTGACTGTGATAACATTTTTGCCAGACCTGAAGCTAGAGAAGCTTGTGGTAAACAAGTTGTGTGCGTGTGTTTCTGTGTGTGTGTGTGTGTGTGTGTGTGTGTGTGTGTGTGTGTGTGTGTGTGTGTGTGTGTGTGCGTGCGTGCGAGAGAGTATATGTGTGTTCAAACAAATAGCTAGCTGGGCTAGCTCTTGCCATTCCCCATGTGCTTTCACCTGAGGAGAAATGGATTACATTACAGCAGTATTTTTGTGTACATATATTCAGAAAAATTTTATAATTTTATAAAAATTCAAATATGGTAAATACACTATTTGAAGCAAGCAAAAGGGGTGTTGTAAATTAAGTACTTTAAAAAAATTACTTCAAAAATCTGTCTGTTCGTTTTAAATGTGAGCGGTGGTGTGAAAATTAAAGAACATATCTGTGAAGCCTATTCTTGTGGTGCATCATCGATTTGGCTTCATAATTTTTTGAAGTATAAATAAAAATGCTGTTAAGTATTTTTGAAAAAAACACTTGACAAATGCTAACACGTTTAGTGTTATTGTTGCTTGAGTAAATTGTCATATGTCCAAGGGTCAGTAAATGAATCATACACAATACACTTTTGTTTTGCATAAAACATAAACAAATACCTAATATCGATTATTTAACTTAAAACATTTTCTTTTTTAGCATTGACATGTAAAACTGAGCAGCTGTGACATCGTACAATGTACGATCACCCAATATTAACTGTTGATTTTTATAAAGAAATAGCTCACTTTTTTCAATTCACATCACATTATTGGAATTATCAGTCCAGTGTTGGGTAAACTGTAGACCTTTTTAAACAAAATAAACATGTTGAGTTGTGTCCCACATTTCCTACTCATTGCCGATGCCTCAACCCCATCAATCCTTTTGTCAACCCTTCCCTATATAGCAAATGTAAAAATCCTTTCTACCACTTGTCAAGTACTTTATTAGCTACGGGTTCCTGCTCTGACTTGGATGTGGGAACCTGTTTATTGTTTTATTTTACCTGTGGAAAAAAAAAAAAAAAAAAAAAAAAGCAGCCCATCAAGCATCTGCACAGCACATATCATTTAGAGAAAACACCCCCTTGCTGTCTCACTAGATTCAAACCTCATCCATCTCAATAGTTGTGAGCACGGCTGACTTGTAGATCTTACAGCTGTGTAAAACACTCAACAAGAGAGAGTGAGTTCTTGCCTAATGTTCTTGCCCAAAGAAAAGAAAGTGGGAAAATGTGAAAAGTTTTGGGGGGGGTGTTGAAGTCTGTCACCCTGAGGCAACTCTTGGGGCACAGAATTTCAAAATCAAGGCTCGTACCCATATAACATCTTACACTAGAGGCCCTGTTGTCGTAACCTTATAGAATTCTTTAGCAGTTTTCACCATTCCATTAATTTATGCATAATTGATCACAAATCTCATTGCATTAAACAGGAATTATATGATTTTTAACATTGTTCCACTGTAGAAAATTAAACTGTGATGAAGCCCGTGATGTGGTACATAAATACATGTTTTCAAAAGAATAAAGCTTACTTGACATATACATAGAACAAGTTATAAAAAAAAAAAACAGTTACACACACTAACTTTCATCTTCGATCATCCAGATCTTTTGTTAATGAATTCTGTATCTAAGCATTCTTAGCTTGATGGTTCAGCTTTTTTGGGACAACTCTAATTAGATGAATAAATATATTATTGTTCCATCTTTTTTCTATTTAACAATTTAAAACTGAGGAATAGACATCCAGGTAACTACTCAACAGGAACATGATTGATCAAGCTGCTCTAAGCTAAATTAGCTTCTGTATTATCTGCATGACTTACGTAATAGTATATTGGTGTCTTTTCTGGTCTTCCTGCTTTTTTGTTTTTCCTTTCCCCCCTGCCAGAAAGATAACCTCTCCTAATTTTGATAAACCCTCTCTCACCTGTTTGTTTTTGTGAGATGCACCGTTACTTGCGGAAAGAACCAGAGGTGGGGGCCCTTTAGGGAGTTTCAAGTTGATCCACCACTGTCATTGCAAATTCTCCACATTGTCACTGCACTGCAGTTGTTCAGGCCTCGGGGGCCTCCTTCTGGGTGGGGGCCCAAATATTTGACTTGCTTGCCATTGACATGTGGCGCCTCTGCGTCTCACCAGGAAAATTGTGGGTGTTAAAACACCCTCATCCCCAGGGTGTGACGCCCATGTTGTAAACGGAGTCTTAAATTCTTTTTAACAGGAGCACAATAACCTGTCAATGCAATTTGTTAACATGCTTTTGGAAGCATTTGACACATGCATCCATAGATGTTGTAATTTAATCATATGAATGATTTTTAAAATAGGTTCATGTTCTTTACATTCTAAAATTTTAGATTTGGGAAATGTTTAAAGCTTTAAAATGAGGTTACTGCAGCTTCATATGGGGAAAAAAACATGACTTTTTTTTAACATTTTCAAAAATCAAGGCAAAATGTAAATGGCATCAATACAGTGCAGGAAATCCAAAAGATGATTATTAAGGAGCATAAGTGGAAAGAAAGACATGTATCTACCTAATCAATTAAATGATAATCAGAAAGTGTGACCTCTATAAAGCCAAAATATTAATCATGGTTTTGTGCCATTTTGGAAAACATTTTCTTGGTTTTAAACCCTAATAGATCAGATTTTTTTTTATTAGTTCCTGACATGTTCATGCAACTTAAAATGGTATATGTATACATATGAAAAATGTTTCTGCATCAGGATATAAGATTAAAATAATCTCAGTATAGAAAAATGTTAGAAAAGTATATTCTACTTGTAATAAACTACAAAAAATAATTGGAAAAATGTCATATACAGGTTTCCATATATGACATTGGTCTACTTGAAACCAGGTGTTTAATCCTGCTACAACACATTGTCACTTTTTTGGACATTTATCTTATGTATACGCACACACAAGACCTCTGTGCTATGATGTAAAAGCTGTAGGGATTTTTTTACTGAAGTCCCTTTAATTTAAAAAAAAAATGAAAAGTATCTACGCGTTGACGCTTATTTTCAAGACCCGGAAGTTGCGCTCGCGCAAAAAAGCTTACGCTTCATCTACGCCTGTACTGTTTTGCTGAGATATTCCGAAACAAAACGCTCTTAGATGGTTTAGTGAATAATAAACACTGAGTACTGCAATATTTGTCCAACGTTCAAGGAAATTAAAGTGACATGTACGTGATGCTCTCCTTTCTGCGTCGTTTCTACCGGTTTCGACCTCAAAACGTCTGAGTAGCAGCGCGAGGTCAGAGACTGTCATCTACATATGTAGGCGCTGGTAGACGAAGACAGTTTGCAGAATATGCAAGTCCTGGGAGACTTCAAGAGTTGGACCAGCTACAATAAGAAAAGATGCAGGTTTAAAATAGCCTCCATCTAAAAAGATACGCGTGTAAGTGTTTGGTTTTTATCCTTTTTTTTCCAAGCGACAATGTTTAAAGTTAAACCGAAATTTTAATTTATCTTTCTCTCTGTGTGTGTGTTTTTCTTTACTGAGTGGAAATGTGTTGAACCGTCATTTTATTTCAGTTGTTTGGCTTTGTATACTGTATTTATTACACGGTCACTGTTAGCCGAACTGGATGCTGCTCCTTTAAACAAGTGAAAATTCTTTGCACATCGTTTTCGCTAGAAACAAACATGGGGGCATATTTTCTAAAAGTTACATTTGCACGATTGGCTGTTCCAGCTGCTGTGCATATGTGCATTTCATTTTCACGAGTCCTACCCACACTGGGGGTTATTACATAACAGCTTGTCAGTACAGGCAGGAGAGCAGCCTGCTGAGTTAGTTGAAGATGAAGTCCAGGAGAGCCGGACCTCCTGACGGGGGTTATGGCTGGGTGGTGGTCGCATCTGCCTTTGTCATCATGGGCCTTACAGCTGCTGTCCTCAAAAACATCGGTCACTTCTTCCTGGACATCCAGACCCACTTTGGAGTCCAGGCGAGCACTACCTCCTGGGTGACATCCACAACAATAGCCATTTTTCACACTGGAGGTAAATCTATTATTTCCTTTTAAGGACATCTGTTTAAAAGTCAAGGTGTTTTTAGAGTTTCTTTCTTTCCACAGCTCCAGCTGCCAGTGCTCTGACCTTACGATTTTCTCAGAGAGCGGTCATTATGATCGGAGGCCTGCTTTGTACAACAGGGATGGTATTGGCATCTCTCAACCTCAGTCTGCCTTGGCTCTACCTCAGCATGGGCGTCCTGGAAGGTAACACACTCAGGATACACATAAGCAACTAGAAACTATTTCTACTCATCACGATTCCATTTCAGTGAAATCTATGAATATTACATTATATCCTCTTTATGAGGCAGTTTGGGACACGCACTACACGGAAAGAATGATGCAACTCTCTTATTGAGTCATATTGTATTTGTCTGTAGAATTTTATATATATATATATATATATATATATATATATATATATATATAATTTGAGGATAAGTGCATTTTTTTCGTGACATTTTGCAGCTGTACTAAAAAATGTAGGTTAATTCTTTAGAAAAACCTGATCCCTTAGTTGCTCAGTGGTTTTACCAGTAATATCACTTTAACAAAATTGAACATGAGGGTCACGTAGAAGTGGGAAGAACCCTATAAACCAACAAGCTACCTTAAATGCAACACAGAAGACATCAAATGTTGAAAGTGAGACATCATGTTGTGAAAAACATTTCAACATTTAAATTTTAATGGCAGGAACACATCTCAAAAAGGCTCACGCATACCGTTTCATAGCAATCCCCTCTTCTTAAACTGCGGTCTGTAAATATGAAGTAACTGAGGAAAGTGGTTGCTGGGCAAATGTTTTGCTTGGAGGAACAGTTTTCTGAAATTGCTTCCCTGTTCCTAGAAATTTTTGGACCCGAGCACCAAAGGCCTATTGAAATGTAAATGTTTATTATTCATCTTCCGTCTCCTTCATAAAATTAATTGCATTTTTGGGAGCCTGCCACCAAAATTGCTCAGGAGGCATGTGTGATTAAAAGTTATTAAAAGGTTTTTCCCAAGACATGGCATGTGCCAGAGGCGGGGATTCAAAGTTTGATATCTCGCAATGACAAATAAAATTTGAATAACTTCCACATAAAAAAAATATCTACACCAAAATTGATAGATATGATGCCAGTCCCACTCTGAAGAGGTGTATATGTTACATTTATGAATTAGCCACGCTCCCTGGCAGCCGGAAATGACTTTTTTTACTCAGCCATATTTTATATAAGTAAACCCAATCAGATCCACATTTGGTCAGACAGGAGAAAACATGTTGATGGATGATGATGTCAGAAATACTGTGAACTCAGACAAATTGAAAGATGTTGAATAAGTGATACTATGGACGGATAACGCCCCCTGGAAAATTTCAATCGATTAGCCCCGCCCCCTCTAGTGACTGACATGCATGAAATTTTGTACACAAGTGCAGCTAGTCAGAACCTACAAAAAAGCCTCTTGGACCTATGGGCGCATTTCATTGGATGGTCGGCCATTTTGAATTGAATTATAAAATTGTATGCATTCACATGCGAGGGCCTCTATTGCCGCCCGCAGCTTTAATTTTATTTTTGTTTTTTTGGGGTTTTATTCAGATGACTGAATCTCTGCCAATTAAATTTTTTCTAAGAAACTCTCCATCTCAACAAGAATTTTTGTTTTGAGACATTTTACTGACCAATGGACAATTAACCCAATTAGATGGATCATCTTTTTTGTTGGTTTGTTTGTTTGTTTTTTGGGTGTTTTTTTTTTTTTTTTACCATTAACAGGTATCTGTCCTGCACCCACCTGAACACCTGCTTGGACTATGTGTTTGTTTCTACTCCCCTAGATTTGGAAATGCTCTCCTAATCAGTATAACATCTGCCGGTAGTGTCAAACTATTAGTATCAGTTATGACACCACTGTTGTTTTTGTCTTACCAGAGTACTTAATTTTTTAATGGAAATTGAATTTGCTTTGTTTTAATTTGCTATTATTTTATGCTCCGCTTTTAATGTTTTTTCTTATGGATTTTAAAGCTCTTTCTGATTTTATCTGCAGAAAGTGCTAAACAACTAAATCTTTTCTTACCTCCTTGAGCTGCTTTTTCAGATGTGGAATTTTCATGAAATCCAAGATGTGTTTACTGTGAAAGACTGTTTATTCATCTGTCATTTGTCATCTTTTGTCACTTTAACTGCACTAATCATAGGTTTATATACAGTAGACCATGTATATTGTATATATTTGTTACTCATGTTATTATATCCCCGAATGCAGAGTGTTGGGGATATAATGGTTTCATCACGTCCGCCGCTGCCGGATATCCTTTGTGTGAGCGCGATAACTCCAACAGTTTTCACATTTGGAAATGATACTCGATGTACCTGTTTAGGTCCCCAAGAGGATGACCTGTATCATATTTCATGATTATCAGATTTATGGTTTCTCCACCAGGTGGGGCTTTAAAACAGATTTTTTTTTTTTTTTACTATGTCTCTGGAATTGTTTCCCCGATTGACCTCAAATCAAGTGCAAATAAAAGGTGATGACCTCATTATGCATCTTGTCCTGGCATCATGTTGGGCTGGTTCAAAGTTTCAACACCAGGTGGAGCTTTGTGACTGACCATGTGCGGCTTTATATTATTGTATATTGTGTCTATTCTAGGATTGGTGAATTGGAGGAATGGGGGGGGGGGGTATACTCCTATCTATCTCTTCTGACGACATACTCCTTGTTTATTTTTTTTAGCTTATATCTTGTGTTTTCTTAATTATTTCTTTATTATAACTTTTTATTATAAGTTTTCTTTATTATTTCTTTAACTATTGGGTACATGGCCTTAGAAGCATGTCACAGCCGTCTTGGATGTGCATAACAAATACAAAACGTGAAATTTGATGTTCCCAACGTTGTATTGTGAATTAAATAAAGGGTATAGAAACTGCAAATCAGTGCATTCTGTTGATTGATTTCATCTTCTGTTTCCAGGAACGGGCATCTCCTTCTCATGGATTCCTGCCATGAGTATGGTGAGCCACTACTTTGCTCGGTGGCGTCCCATGGCCTACGCCATTGCCAGCTCAGGGGAGTGTGTCTTTGCGGTTATGTTCAGTCCCCTCTTAAAGTGGCTCATTGAGATGTACAGCTGGCGGGGTGCTTTGCTCATCATTGCGGGCCTTCAGTTTAACGTTTGTGTGTGTGGTGCACTCATGCGACCTCTGGAGATGACCCATGGCCCGTCACAAGATGGCAAAGACAACTCGGAGGATGATGATGCTGTGCTCACATCAGACAGCAAAGCAATCTTCCAGTGTTCCCTTCTGAAAAAGCCTGAGCTACTTCTTTATATTATGTTTGCAATCTTTGCGGCAGCAGGGTTTTTCATCCCCACTCTTTTTCTGGTGCCCTTCGCCAACAGTTTGGGGATAGATAAGTACTGGCCGGCCTTTATCCTGTCTGTGCTGGCAGTTGCTGACCTCATTGGGAGGTTGTTCTGTGGGTGGCTTGCCAACATGAGGTTCCTGAGGAACCTGCAGCTGCTTGCTATTGTCACCACTCTGCTTGGGGTGGTGTTGCTCCTGCTACCGATCGGCCACAACTATTGGTCCATCCTAGTTTTTTCTTCGCTCTACGGCTTCTTGTTTGGCTGTGTGGTGGCCATTCATGTCACTTCCATTGTGGACATTGTGACGCTGGACAGATTCGACAGCGGATTGGGGCTCTTCATGCTGTTCAGGAGCATCGGAGGCTTCATTGGTCCACCTACTGGAGGTACGTAGGAGTGGCTCTTTATTTATTTATTTGTTTCATTTTTTTTTTTTTTTTTTTTTTTTTTTACTGTTTTGCTTTTTAATGAATCCTGAAATGTTATGAGGCAGACAGTTTCTGCTGTTCTGGTCAGGATGCAGTTTACAGTCTCTGCTGCTTTCACAGTGATGGTAGAACTGAGGCTTTTAACAACAGGCACATGTACTCTGATCATGTGACACTGGCTGAGTTAGATCATGAGCCTCTTTGCTGCAAAGCCTTTAGGGATTTGTAGCAAAGGGCCCCCCTCTGTTCTAACTTTTCATTTAACTTCACATATTGGGAATAACTGTGTTGCATTAAATCCCAAAACAAAGCAATTTAAATGATGGTCTGTTGTATAAAATTATATACTTAGGATATATTAAATGAAGCACATCTTCACAACTAAAAGGGTTGTGCATATATTCATGGTTTTAAAAGAAAGCTTAGATACTTGAAATGACTCTAGAGTAAAAGAAAATCACATTATTTACTGAAAACCAGAGAATAGCAGACCAATTCATCTAGAAATGGGTTAATTAAAGTAATGCATATTGTGGAACTGTGCAAAAGTAGAAGTGGATAAAGGGTCACCAATAGACAACTTATCAATGGTCAGAGTCTGAAGAATTGATAATGTCTAAATTTTCCTTAAAAACTGAGGTTTCAGGAGGAAATGAACCTGAAGATGGTGTATGATGGTAAGAGTGAATACTTCACTGTAAAACCACAAAGACAAACATAATGAAAACAGGTTTAACTTCCTATGAGCTACTGAACCAAATCTAAATTTTTTCCCTTTTTATCGAGCATATCTCGTCATGCTTGAAGGGTTGACTTTGTGTTCCAGGCACATGCACAGGAAAAAGAAAATGTGATGCTGTATGAGGAGAACAAAGTGTCCTCCCTCAGAGGCCCTTCCCCCCCCCCCCCTCCCCCTCCCCTCCTCCAACCACTCCAGTTTAATCTGGTATAACTAGATCTGTTATTAAGTTGCACGTGTTGTGAAATCCTTCTCTCTTTTTTAAACTAATGTTTCCACATACTGGTTTGGAGGTTGTAGCCCTACACAGCGGATAAAATCACGGCACCAACAGGTTCTGCAAGCATTTACTTATCTCCAAACTTCTGAATTATACCCAAAGATTTGATATTAGTTGTTCTTGACTGGCTTGTTTGTATAGATCCTGTTTTGTAACTCCTGTTGTTGTTTGCTGGACCGGATCTCCGGTTCTGGAGGGCTGGTGTCCTTCAGGTATTGGATGTTACCTGCATATACAAAGCTTGTCTAAATGACATTGACAACTTGATGGCAGTTAGCAGCAAAACGTGGCTTGAAATTTCTGCTGATGTTTATAATATGTATCGTGTTTGCAGCAAGACACGACTTTACTGAAAAACAATTCAATCAAAGCTGTTTGAGTGCAGGGCGAACAACTTTTTAGCATGTAATACAGATTGCTTTTAGATCATGTCATCCCAGAGGAAAATACAGTTTTTTACTAGTTTTTCTTCTAAAAAAAAACAAAAATTAACTAGAAGAATTATTGCTTTGGATTTGACTAAGCCGCACACTGTGCTGTGTAGAGGATGTGATGTAAAGTTGTGTCTCATATTTGTCTCCTTTCCAAAACACTTAATTCTTACGAAGCATCACCCAGACTCTTGTAGCTTATTGACGTTTGCAGTCATTCATAAATTCATATTGTCACTAATCAATCAAAGCGGTTCTGCTACTGACGACTCAGAGCAGACTCTTCAGAAGAACTTGTCCAGGACTACTCTTCTTTAAGAGGGATACAGTCGACTTTCTGGAATTTTGGTATCAATTCTGTGAAAAGAAAAGAAAAATGATGTGTTTTCATAAACTTAGCATGGTTGGACGTGGTGTGTTAACCCCAGAGATGACGTTAAAGATTAGATCAGGATGAGGAGAAGGAAAAAAAAACACATTAACATAATTAATTACAAATGAGGAAGCCATCAATCATATGGGGAGGAAACTGGAAACCAGAATAGCAGAAAGCTTTCCAGTCTCTAACGGGAGATTGCAGAAGGAAAATGCGACGTGTAAAAAGCATATTTACACAACAGTGAGAACCATTTGACTGCTGTGTTGACAGTTTGCAACATTCTTTAGTCTTGACTAAGCATTCTAAGCATTTAGTCAGATTTTCCTTCAATTCTCTGAGTTGATGCCCTTTCAGTGTTTAGCCCTTTGTTATATTCTGGCTGGAGAAAAAGTTCATATCTAGATTAAAGCATGAATGGATTATTAATTGGGGATTGTATTTTATAACATAACCTGCCTTTATGGCGGCCACAGCTGTAGATAGTTATGAGTTGGGTTTTTTTTTTATCCATCCCTCCCATTTTCTAGAGTGGCTCGAGGGAATTTCTTAATAAATGTTCGCCTGGACTCACATGTGGATGTCAAACATAATGCTTTAAGGAATTTAAGATAGATGAAGATATTTTACAATCAATGGAGAATGTTTTTGTTGTGTAGGTCCTAGTTGGTCGAGTGCAGTTGTTTCCAAATGTTTAAAACCATAATCCACAAGATAAAATAAATACATTGGAGACAGGAGGCTGAGCTGTTGATGTCAGAATCTTCATAAATAAAAAAAAAAAATGCATCAAGAATCAGCCTCTCTTGTTGAGATTTGGCCAAATTAAAAATGGAACCTGTAAAAAGATTTTCTGGACCCCAAAAATGCAAGGCTTGAAAAATACCAGAAACTTCATAAAGACACTAAAGTGTTTCTTTATGGATTCAAGTTACCAAATTAACAGGTTAGTTTCACAAATTCTGTTGCATTAATACAGTAATACTGACCACCCTAAAAAAATGGCAACTTAAGTTAGTTTCTTTGTGTAGACAGGCGTGTCTGCTTAATGTAACAAAATCACCACCATTAATTCACCTTTGCAAAGCTAGATAATGATTAGATAGCAATCCCTAGACTTTCCCAATGAATTTTATGTCATCAGGAGCACAAGTTGAAGTTTTTCCTCAAAAGAAAGATGTGAAAGTTGTTTAAGCCTCTTTTATGGGGTCATCCAGATGGTGAAGCATCAGCGAAGCATCAGTTTTTCAAATTCTCTTCTAAGAATACACACATACACACACGCTATGATCCCTGAGACTCTGTTTGGGAAAGGTTCCTCCAGTAAGAGAGAGCATGCTTATCAGTGTGTTTCATGTGTAGATATGATAATCTTTTGTTTATATGTTGGAATAAACGTCCTGGGAGAAGGCAACCTGCAAGGACACATTACATAAGGCGCTGATTGTATCATGTTTTCCCACAACTGCATTACTAGTTACATAAATACATCTGCGTTTTCACACATTTCAACATTCTAGAACCTCAAAGTGTTTTTTAGCAACTTAATATTTTAGCACTTTACGCTAATTTAATGGTCACTCATTATTGTTTTATATCCAAGTGATAACTGGTGTCATAAGAGATGCTTTATTGTTTTTGAGAGGGAAAAAAATCACCAGAAATGTTACAGAATAACCCAAAGAAATACTTGTTAATGGTCAGGTGTTTGCTATCTGTGCAGTGGACTGGTTTCATTGGTTGTTTGGTTTGTTGCAGCTTTTAGCAGCACAAATAAAAATGTGCTTTTCATCATTAGTACGATACCTGTGGATGCATATTAATGAGAAGCAGAACCTCAGAAGTTATTAAACAACCTGAACAAATAAGTTGTCTTGCCAGGAAAGTTATTTTGAATAAGTACCTTAGATGCAGAAGGTTTGGGAGTTTGACCAAGATAAAAGCGACACTTACTCGAGTAAGAGTGACTCTTATGGAGTAATGCAGCTTTGTTTGTGTCAATAAATAACAATCCTTTTTATGTAAAGTCAATAAATGTGCTCACACTTTGGCTGTTTTCTCAAATTTGACTAAGAATAATGATCTATGTAGCACAAAGAATTCTTTTCAGCATGTGTGATATTTTTCTTCTTCTCTTGTCTGCAGGTTGGCTGGTGGACAAGACTAATGACTACAGCTCTGCCTTCTACCTCTCAGGCTTCTGCCTCCTTTCATCAGCAGTGTTTGTCGTCCTGGTCGACCGCCTGGTTCAAAAGACGAAAACGGTGGACGAGGAAGTTAATCAGTCTATTAACCATCAAGAAGAGCGGGAAACAGGAAAAGTCTATTGAGACACAGTTATATAAGACACAATTAGGCTGTTGTGTGTGTGTGTGTGTGTGTGTGTGGGGTGTGGTGTGGTGTGGTGTGTGTGTGGTGTGTGTGTGGTGTTTGGTTTAATGCCAGAAGCTGGAGGATTTGGCTGACTCGAATTGTTGGGGCTGGTTTGGGTTGCTGACTCGCATGTTTATAGTGGTGCTAAAACAGTTTAGTGTATATATGTGTATA
>JBAMHX010000013.1:6395109-6418112 GCA_037177515.1 Pseudomugil tenellus
TATATATATATATATATATATATTACTGTATAAATGACAAAAAACTGTCAGTTTCACATAAATTAAAAGTAGATGAAATACGTCCATACAGATGTATTGTCATTTATTTAATTCCAAAATGTATCCAGTTACACATTTGTTGTTAACTAAACTAATTCAGAATTTATTTTCTGTCATTTGAAGTGACAGCTGTAATCCCAGTATCCCCACTATTCTGCCAGCTGTTTTACTGCACTGTACTTCCGACAGATTTGCAAAAATCTCAGAAAAGCATAATTTCTTCATTGTTTTCTAATTTTTTCTCCTTTTGATATTTTGCATCTACTGAATGATCCTTTAGGTTATTTTTTTAGAGAAAAATACTATGAACTGATGCCTTAAAGTTTTTTTTATCCATTAACTCTTGTTGGAAACCAGCAGTAACATTTGTATCGTGTTGTCCAGGCAGGCATAGCTCTTGTTTCAACGCAACAGACAACCTCAGGGAAAGATGTTTCCTAAAAGACGTCTGAAGACAACTTGAAACAAGAAGCTGGTGGGTTTTTTTTCCGACAGTGAAAATTGCAAAAGAAAAAAAGAAGCTGCATTAATGAGGAGAAAAAAATCTACTTCAAGTAGTTCTTTGTTTATGCAGACAGAAAAAAATAAAAGCAAACCACTCATTTTTCCTTTTTATTTTTTTGACTTGCGCACATTTTTTTCTATTGTTATCTAATTCCTAATCCTTTCTCTGCACCCCCCCAACACCGTTGCAATGTTCTTAATGTTTTATGTAAAGCCGTGTTGGTTTTCCTGTACATGAAAGGTGCTACCCAGATAAAACATCAGACCAGGCTTATGCCAGATTATAAACTGGTGAATTAAAAACCTGACATGAAATGCGGACGTGTTTCTAGGATTCTTGCTTGGAGTCTTTTCCTGATATTCCCGTAGATGGGAATTGAGGAAGCTACAGGCATCCCGGTCCAGGCTTCTCGGAGCAATCACACGTTTCCTCATCGCAGCGTCGACCCAGAAGATCGTGCAAAGCCTGGGGAGTAAGATGATGATGATGGGGGAGGGTTTTGATGCCTCCTTGGAGTTATGGGAGAGATGTGACTTTTCAGATGCACACTACCAGTCAAAAGTTTGGACACACTTCCCATTAAATTAATGGGAAAGTGTCTGAACATAGAACTAGTCATATAAAGTAATATGTATCTTTTACAGTGTTCCTCTTGTTCATGCAGGACTTGTTGGTTTCTAACATATGTTGCTGCTTCCAGCTGGTTGATTTCTCCTGTTTATTTTATTTACTGAAACTGTCTTAAATTTGTTCAAGTTAACGTCAGATTAACTGAAACCATGACATGTTTTTAGTTCATTTGAAGCTTGCAGAGCAACGTTGCTGAATAAGTTTTCAGCGTTTACAGTTTAGGTTGTTTATTCTTTGTGTGCGTGTATATGTAACGTATTCAACTTGTAGCAGTATACCGTTTTCAAAATGATTCCCTGCTTGTTGTGGTTTTGACTTTTACCGTCTTTTTCTGTAGCACGCAGCCTGCTCGGGCCGCTTGGAGACTGACCACCCAGTCTGAAACAGACAGCAGGATGTTGATATTTAGAATGTGGTGTGTTGTACAAATTGCTCAAACGTTAGACGTGGAGTTGGGCAAACAGCTCAGCAAGTTTCATGTTGCTAAGAGACTTCGAACTCTAGCTCAAACAAGTTAATGAAATGAAAATTATTTGGCAAGGGAAAACCAAATTCTTCCATTTCCTGAACAATTGTGTTATGACATGTCAGCGTTGGTATGGCAAATGATGATAGCTACCTTTACCCCTTTTTTTCGAGCTCCAGCAGTTTCACAAGACTTTCAACATCCTAGATCTCAAATATAGCACATTTGGCTATCAAGAGGGGAAATCATAAGTCATATTTCCCTACAGCTGATGTCTAGGGACCTGGGGCATCAACAAGCAATGCATTTCTTATGTGACTTTTAAAACATGTCTTCATAAGTCCTTTAAAAACTGCGGAGAAGTTCTTTGTCATGTATTCCGTGTGACTGAGTGTAGTCGGGTCAGTTCAGCTGTCAGGCTCTTGCAACACGCTGCGGTTGGTATAGCAGCAGAATGTTATCATGGCCGTCTGGCTGCAAATATGCAGTAAGCGTGGCAGCATGGATCTTTTATAATGCAAATATTTCCGGTCTGCATCATCTCTAAATTTATTCATTTCTGTGCCTTAGATTATGAAATTCCCGATCCTGTTTGAACATTTAATACAAACTCTTTGTATAATTCTCTCAATTAGGAGTCCCTAATAATTGCTTTCTTTGAATTGAAGTTTACATTCTTTCAACTTTTGGAGATGTGAGAAAATATTAAAGACAAAAAAGGTGAAATTTAGGAGGAAAAAGTAAAATGTAGTTCTGCATAAACTCACCAGGTGGCCCCAACTCCTGGACCTCCTTGTAAACTAGATGTTGCATCTCATGGGCCTGTTTATCAAATAAATGACATTTCAGTGGTACCACATCTTATTTTACTTACATCTTATCTATGTTCATACCAAACACACATTTTAACGATAAACATGTGACATTTTTTCCTACAGAAGAAACTAGATTAGAAAACATTTCCAATTAACAGCCTTCTATGTTGACAAACATACATAAAACACATTCTCAAATAATAAATGCATTTTAACAAAAACCTACAAGGACTAGAACATTTATATGTTTCAAGAATTGAGATTCAAGTGAAGTTTTCTATTTTACAGAAAAGAAATTAAACACAGGCACGAAGCATTTTTATCAACGTCGGAAGTCTATAAAACGAACTGCAGTCGGCTTGAAGCGCAGCTGTGTTATGGAGGGTGCTCTTTACGCAAGCAGGAATTTGCACCTTTTAGTCCATTTGAATAGTTTGAGTTGTTGTAAACTCAGTCCCGATGTGCACCCCTCAGAGAAGTATGGACATCAGAGAATCTCCGAGCTCCACTGATGTCTGGAGGCCAGGCTGGACATGGGACGCAGCTAGATGGTGTCTATGAGGAAGCTCTTTTCTCTTCGTATGGAGACTCGTAGACCTCCATGGGTGGGCAGGTGCACACGAGATGCTGGTCTCCATAGATGTCATCAATCCTTGAGATAGTTGGCCAGAATTTGACCTCGGGCCTAATGAAGGGCTGCAGAGAAGAAGAGAGAATCTTAAGACTGCTTTCAAAAAATTAATCTCAAAACATCCCTTAAACTGC
Source organism: Pseudomugil tenellus (assembly GCA_037177515.1). Lineage (NCBI taxonomy): Eukaryota > Metazoa > Chordata > Actinopteri > Atheriniformes > Pseudomugilidae > Pseudomugil > Pseudomugil tenellus. Next base: position 6,398,351 of record JBAMHX010000013.1, read on the forward strand.
AGCCTCTCTAGTTTTGACATCTCTTCTTTGGCTCCCTGTTAAATTTAGGATAGAGTTTAAAATCCTTCTTACATATAAAGCTCCGTTGTATATCAGAGATTTCATAGTTCCATATAATCCAAACAGAGTACTTTGGGAACCACAAGTAGACCTGCAGTCTGAAAGCAGACTATCAGGCCCCTTGCTTATGGAACCAGCTCCCAGTGTGGGTGCTGGAGCCAGACACCCTCTCTGCCTTTAAAATCAAACTTAAAACCTTCTTTTTTTGAGAAATGTTCTAGTTGAGAATAGGCTTGCTGCCCGCTAGTTATGAAGCCATAGGGGATATCCCATGATGCATTGAGCCCTTCCTGTTTGTTTTATTTTTATTTTCCACCCTTCAGCATGACCTGCTCTATTGTTTTCAGCTCCTTTCAATTTAAGAAAGCACATACTTTGAGATCCTTTAAAGAAGGGCTTCACAATATATTGAAAACTTACTCATCTCAGTATCAGTATGCACTCAGTATTGTAAAACAGTACTTTAACAAATACTCTGCAGAACTACATGCATATTAAAGAGAGCTGCACTCCGTGTAAAACACATAACAGCGTGTAGTGTGCAGGCAGGCTGGACAGAAAGAAACAATATCATTACATAAATAGTTTTGATCATATCACTTTTTATAATTAATTTTTTAAATAATTGTTCTAATTGTAATTCCTGTAGTATTTATCTCCTTAAAAGTGATGACGAATACTTCAACACTGCCTCTTCCTGGCCAGGTAAAGAAGCTGCACAATCAGAGCTGCATTAAGGTTAAAGCCCTTTGCTGACGGCACAGTGGTGGCATCTCTTTAACAACTTATGCATCTTGCATCTATCCAACATGCAGTCAGTCAAAATTATTTACATGAAAAAGTCAGATCGCTTCGCTGTCTTTAAATGTTTCTGTGCTTTTCAAATTCAGTGCAAGTTGATGCTTTGGTCTCAACTCGCTGCAGGCTCACTGGTATGATCCCTTTAGAGAGGCTTAAACATACTTAACATCTTTCTTTTGAGGAAAAACATCAGATTCTTAACAATCACAGGTCTTCAGTTAGGTGAGTTGTTCAGCAAAGTTAGGGTAAAAAAAATTGTACTTTTCAGATTTAGGACAGTTGAACAGATAAAATCTATTAAGGAGGACGTTTCCGTTAGAAATAATAGTTTTGTAGTGTTGATACGGAGCACTGACTGTTGCTGAAAGGCTGGTTTGCAGGGTGAGTGTGTGGCCGTTTGTAAGTGATTGTGTGTGTGTTCAAGCTTGTGTGCCTGCATGCCGCAGTGTGTACGAGTCCCAGGCTAGTGTTTAGGGCGGGTGTGGAGGCGCAACAAACAATATTTGCACCAGAGGATCTTACCTCGATGTTACAGCACTCATTATCCTGATGTTTAAAGTTCATTTGGAGAGTGTGAGGACTGCTGCAGCCGTTTTACGCAGCAATCCATCATCAGGAAGATGTTCTGATAGAGTTTTTACCCCCCACTGACAGAGTAAATAAAGTCCTTTTCATCTTGACATTTCATTCTGAATACGCTGCTGAATACTCAGATAATTGCTGTGTATTATTAAACATTTTAACTATTTTTCTGAATAAAACCAAAATAAAAAGGGATACATTGAACACAGGATGGTTTTACATTCCACTTTTGAACACTAGATGACGACAACGTCCAAGACGTTTTATTTAACTCGGCTGAACATAGTTTTAAGGTTTAGGAATCAGACTCACAATGAGCAGGTTTTTTTTTTATTCCTGCCTACGAGTTATGCTAAAGCGTCTGTGGATGAGACACTCACCAAGGGGAAAGCGGCGTACTCTCTGGAGTAGGGCCTGTCCCAATTTGACGATGAGATGCATGCCAGAGAATGAGGGGCCATCTGTGCACAGCAACAGGAAAATGAAGACCCAACATGGAGTCAAAGCTCAACCTTTCTGTCACTGTAAACAGCTTTACACAAATCAAACTAGAAGTGCACCTTAAGCGGGTTGATGCGCGAGTCCATCCTCCCCTCCTCGATGTCGGCGATCTCCTGGCGTATAGCGAGCAGGGCGTCACAGAACCGATCCATCTCAGCTTTGTCCTCAGACTCTGTGGGCTCAATCATGAGGGTTCCAGACACTGGCCATGACATGGTGGGAGCATGGAAACCTAAACACCGGCACACGCAAACACAAAAAAAGTCCATCATGTGTTGAAACAAACAGTTTTTGCTACAGTGGAGAAGGAGCGAGTTCAACTCCACCCACCATAATCCTGCAGCCTCTTCGCCACATCAACAGCCTCAATATTGGCCGACTTCTTGAACGGCCGCACGTCTAGAATGAACTCATGAGCAACAAAACCTGTTCAGGACAAATAAGGTTATGAATACAATCTTGTACACCTTCAAATTGGTTTTAGTTACTTGCAGAAACATTTTACCTTTTGTGCCTCTGAAAAGGATTTTATAATGACCTTCCAGCCTCTTTGCCATGTAGTTGGCATTAAGGATGGCAACCTCTGTAGCATGAACCAGCCCCCGCGATCCCATCATCTAAATCAGACAGGAAACAGAGTCTGACTGATGAAATAATAAGTTTTGGAACTCAGATTTACAATAAAATCTAGTTATTTTTAACTCCTCTCCTGGGACTTTGGTATGAGGTAACCTGCAAACTGCAGCCGGATCAGAATCTTTCTATTGCATCAGATGATCGGCACTGACCTTAATGTAAGCCCACGAGATTGGCAGGATGGCGCTGGAGCCCCAGGGAGCAGCGCTGATGGTCCCCAATGAGCTGCTGCTGTTGACCGACTGCATGGCGACCACCGGGTGGCTTGGCAGGAAGGGGGCGAGATGGGCCTTCCTGATGAGAAAATGCAGTTAAATCACCTGAGTAAGCTGGAAAGCTGGTGCGAGTACGTAGATGTCGAATCTTTATGTTAAGACTTACACTCCGATCGGCCCCATGCCGGGTCCTCCTCCACCATGAGGGATGCAGAATGTTTTGTGCAGGTTCAGATGAGACACATCGGAGCCGTAATCTCCAGGGCGACACAAGCCAACCTGAGACAGAGGAGGGCAGAAAGTCATACGATACAAGCATTACCCTGCATTTTCCAGTATATACAACATTTTGTGTTTGTTCTCTCTTTAAAAAAAGTGTTTTCTCTTTTTACTAAAATCAGTCAATAGGAAAAAAAAAAACAACAACTTGAACTGAAAGTTCTTAAAATTTGCAGAAATAAACACATGCCTAACAGAAAAACATCCTGTAATCTGACTGAAAAATAACTGGAGTAGCTATAAATACTGCAGATGACAGCATAAAAGCTACAGCGGTTATTCATTTACTGAGTGATAAACATCTATAAATGTTTATTCTGCAACCTTCAGTTCTCACAACTGCTTTCCACTAAAAACATTCAGATTTTTGCTTCTTTAATAAAACTTTTTTTCTCCCACCTGGGCGTTCATGTTTGCTCCATCCAGATACACCTGCCCGCCGTTCTTATGAATCAGATCACACACGTCTCCGATGTTTTCCTCAAAGACGCCAAAAGTAGAGGGGTATGTGATCATCATGGCCGCCAGGCTGGCCTTGTGTTTGTCCACCTGGAGGAAATTAAAAACATGAAGCTTTTATTTTATGAGACCAATAAAAATTTAATGAGCAAAGCAGAGATGATACTGAGCCAACAACCTACATTACTATGATCATTAAGCTGCATTAGTGTTTAATGAACACCTTGATTTTTTTCTTTTTCCACAAAATGTCCGAAAAACAACTGAAATCAGCTGTTTTCACAGCTCAGCTCTCACCAGAGCTTTGAGGTGAGCCAAGTCAATGTTGCCGTCTTTATCCACCTCCACAACCTGAACCTTCATGCCCGCCATCTGAGCACTTGCTGGGTTGGTGCCATGGGCAGACTTAGGGATCAGACAGACCTGGAGCAAGAACAAAAAAAAACACAAATAAGCCAAGGAGAAAGTCATGAATACCAGCTTATTGTTGCAAAATCTTAGCCTTGAGGTGATAAAAAAAACAAACTATAGCTGCAGGTTGATCTGAAAATTATGACAGCATGATGGTTACTGATGGTGCAGATTACTGCTTGAGCAAATGAGTCATGTTTTATATATAAAAAGGCATAAACAAAAAAAGGGAAATGTCAGATGCTAAACAAATAATAAAAAAGGAGCTAGAGAAAGGTAAATGTATCTTTAGTTGGAATATTGTAGAGCAAGTTGCTGCATTGCATTTTTACAAAAGCAGCAGGGATTATGAGAGCTTAAAGTCAGGAAATGCTGTAACTCTGAGCACTAATGAGTAACCTGCCTGCAAGCCACTAATTGATTTTATCCCTTATTAGGATGATACTTCAGGCATTTTGTAACTAAAGCACACATGAAATGTGGGGCATTTAAACCTGTAGGTTGGCTCATACTGACATGACTGCAAAAAAAGTCTTAAAACATCCAAATATGGCATCTTGAACGCAGGGAGCAGCAGTGATCACACTGCTTTCAGCCTCTTTGTTTGCAAAGCTGGCAGCGTGGACCTTGACTGGAATCAACCCATTATCTAAGTAGTAGTTTAAAAAAAACAAAGGTTTTTACACTGCCAGAGAAGAATACTTGAGTCAGCCTTTATTTAATCTGAAGGGGGTGTCTTATCTCCTCCTGTCCTCGAGCGATTACCAATCAGCATGTTGGGATATTTACAAAATGTCCTACATTGATTTTGCATACATGTTAATCTGTCATGTCAAAGTGACCCGTCTTGGCAGCAAACAACAGAGCAGACTGTAGGAGCTCACACTAATGCCCTATATTAACCTTTGTGTTAGGGATCAGTGAGTCAGCATAATTGAAGATAAAGTGCAAATTGCTTTAATCCACTTTGGGTCTGTCACATAAAATTCACACTTACACTTCTTGAGCTCTCCCCCTTTGAGTTCAAGTAGGCTTTTATGGCTGCCAGGCCAGCGTATTCTCCCTGAGCGCCACTGGAAAACAAGGCGAGCATAGCATGGTCATGCATCTCACACAAACAATCTCATCAAAGTCCAAAGAACAGTCTGCAGACACTACCAAAAGAGGAGAGAGAATGGATGAAAAGCTAACTGCATGATAACTCTTGACCAGTGCTGCTGATAACGCACACACACCCACTGCTGCTGTTATCAGGTGAAACCTGAAGCATGTAGTAAGCATGGCATTCAACTGAATGAATGCAAGCTAAAAATCTAAAAACCAAATCAGAGTAAACCTTTATTAACAGCTTAATAATTTTCTGCTATGCAGATCGAAAAATTAAGAATTTATGTACAACAAAAAAGTGAAAATCACTTGTACATAATGTAATATTGTACTTTAAAGCTTTTAGAGAATAACATGCATCTTTAAATCTGAGAAAGAAAAACAAATATTTCATTGTTTGAACGGATCAGACCAACAAAGGGGTGCATGTTGCATGAAATAATTGCAGGTTTATTGAATTGGTTTATTGAATAGTTTTTATAAATCAGATTTGTTTGACTTGGATCACAATAACTGCTGAATTGATTCTGTCTGTAAAATTCTGTGCTAATTCACCATAAAGATGACGTTATGGTGAATTAGCACAATACAAATAAAGCTTAACTGTGTGATACTTTCTGGAGAGGTCCTTAATCTGTTCTAGTCCAATTTAAAAGGCTCTATATATCACCATGTTCATGATGATGTTATCTTACAGCTATGATTCTGAGCGAGTGACCATGGTGGAGGAGTACCTCAGCGGTTAGTGCTTGGACCTCTTATGTTTAACTTGTATATGCTCCCTTTGGGCAAACAACAGAACTTTAACATCAATGATCACAGATATGCAGAGGACATGCAACTTTGTGTCTTTGTCACCAGACGACTGCAGATCAATAGATCTAGTGTGTCGCTGTTTAGAGCAAATAAACACCTGGATGAGGGAAAATTTTCAACAAAATTTAAAAAAAATTTAAAGTAAGTTTGGTAGCAAAGACAAGAGGGCCAGCCTCAGTAAACACCTGGAGACTCGGGCTCTTAAAACTAGTGCTGATTAACTCAAATCTTTCAGCAGTCACATCAAAGCTGTGACTAAGAAGCTTATTACAATCAGAAACAACAGAAAGAAAGGTTTAGTCTCCCAGTAAGACCATGAGAAACTTATCCATGCATTCATCTCAAGGAGACTGGATTACTGTAATGGTTTTTAACAGGACTTTCAAAAAATGCATTAAAAATCTGCAGCTCATCCAGATGCTGCTGCGAAGTTTAACTACAACTAAGCGATCTGAACACATCACACCAGGTTTAAAATCTTTACACTGGTTTCCAGTAATTCTCAGAATATTATATGTATTATATATAAATCCCAAAACGGACATGAAAATACATGTGTGATATGTTCAGAGAATATAAACCAAGCAGAGCTCTTGGAGCTAAAGACTCGGGTCAACTAGTCCAGAACAGAATCCAGACTAAACATGGAGAAGCAACATTTAGCTGTTATGTTGCAAACAAGTGGAACAAACTGCCAGTAGAGATAAAACTTTCATCATATAAAGAGTAAAAATGTTTTTTCTCATGTGCCTATGCATGAAATCTCTATGGTAACATCTAATTTTTAATTGTTTTTAGTTTATCATTTATATGTTTAGTTGTTCTTTAATGCTTCTTTCTACCACCTGTAATGCTTTTATGTATAACACTTTAAATGGTCCTGTGGATAAAACGTGCAGCACAAATATACCTGCATTGCCTAAATGTATCTGAAAATATGAACCTCATGTCGAAACAGTGTGAACAGCAAAAAAAATCTACTAGTATTAGCTTTTGCTCCTCTTCAATAGATAGAAATGCATGTTTAATGAAGTCTAATCCCTCCAACAACTCCTCATTGATGATGGCAAATCCCGGGTCTGGTCCAGAATAGATTGCAGAGGGCACCAACAAAGTATGGACCCAGGTAAAATGGATTTATTCCTGATCAATAAAATCCCTTCACAAGCTATGCCAATTAAAAGCATGAATGTTATATAAATGGTTTACTGGTAACTAGAAAAGTGTACAAACCCCAGATCAATTATGCATCATCAGTTCAGTCAGCAGTTGAAAAAAAGCTGTAGTATTTTAAGAGAAAAAAAAATATCTATCAACAACAGTTTGCTTAGTGGTTGCATCAGAACAAACGCGGTTTGTGGCGTCACCTGTTAGGCTGAAAGGAGATCTTGTCGTAGCCCGTCACCTCGCAGAGATCCCTCTCCAGCTGCTTGAAAAGTTTCTGGTAGCCCTCCGCCTGATCCAGAGGCACGAAGGGGTGAATGTTGGCAAACTCCCTCCAGGTGATGGGCTGCAAGAGGACCAAGGAGTAGGAACACAACCTTCCACACCATGCTGAATTTCAAGTAGGTAAATGGGAATATGAGACTTAAAAGTACAAAAAAAAGTTACCATGAGCTCTGATGAGCTGTTCAGTTTCATGGTGCAGGAGCCCTGAAGAGAAAAAAATGATTTATTACCACAATACTCCAGCATTATACTCCAGTTAATCATTTGCATATCAAGGGTTAAGGGGTTAGGGTTATTTACATTGGACTAACCAGTGGTATCATGCTGTGCACCAGAGAGATGTCCTTGTTCTCGAGGCGCTTCATGTACCGAACAATGTTGGTCTCAGAGTGGTAACTAAAGACAAAGATTAACCCAAGACAAAGTAGACATTTAAATGAATTATCTTGGGGACACAAACAGCTAATAAGTCACTAAATTTAAACCAGGTTAACTAAGCAATCACCCCCCCCAAGTACGTCTCAATGATCGTGTCAAACAATAGGACTTAGACATTAAAAGCCCTGATACCAGGATGGACTTTACAACAATAATAAAGATTAAATGTTCCATTTTAAGAAACATAGACAGATGTTGATCTTTTACAGCACATTTTGCAACAACTAAATCTGTGTAAACAGACTGAACAATGACACTTCTAAAAACAGAAATAAATGGATTTGTCACATTTCCTGCATAAAACTATCCCTCCAAGTTTCAGCACATTACTGCTGCGTGCAACGATGTCATAAATAAAACTGAGGACTGACCTATTAAACACCTGGTGTGTTAGAAACTTGCTTGTCCTCTTGAAAGGACTTCCCACAATCCCCTTCACCCGCTCGCCCATCTTTTCTGCAATCAGCTCCTGCAAATTATGACATTACAATGAAGAGATGCACTATTTTGCACACAACCGTAGGGATCATTGCTTTAAACCATGGAATAAATAAATAAAAAAAGCATTAACATACAGCTGAAGATTCACAGCCAAACACCCACAGCAAGTCATCCAAGTCCCTCTCAGTCACCGTCTCGTCCAATGAGACACCCAGCTGGTTGTCAAGGAGCAGAGATAGACATGTTAGACTAGTTTCTTCAAGCAAAGGAACACAATTACAGAATATTAGTTGTCATTTTGTCCTATTAGCATGATTTTGAATTTGCTGATAAAGACAAGCATGAAGTGGCTTTAAGTGGATTAGCAGTGGGTTCATGTGCGGAAGCAACAATTATGCAAATATTAAACATTTTAACTTAATTTCCATTCTTTAAATGTCGCATTTGTTGTCATCCCTCCCTCAGGCTGACTTTCAAACAAGCCCGCCACCTCAGTGTCTTGAAACATGCAGTGTTTCCAGAGATACCGCAGATACTCACCACTCCCTCGGAGTACACTCGCAGGTTTATCTGCCTCTGCATGGCTCTCTCCAAGATGTCTTTGGCAGCAACGCTGCAGTTTATTTTTAGTGTGTCGAAGAACATGTCGCTATGCAGCCGGTGTCCCGCTCTCTTCAGACCTGAAATGAATTATGTAATCTGCATTTCAGAGAGTGAAAGTGGATTACTTACCAAAAGGATTGTTCTTATCATTACTCATCATGGGTATTGTGCTTGGTGTCATCGTCTTGCTGCATGTCTGAGTCCTGATTCAAACTTTTATTTAAATTTATTTACACAGGCTTAAACCATGATACTACCACCACCATGCTTCAGAGATAAAGATGAGTTGGGTTGGAAAACTGTTTTTTCTGTACTGGTGGAGTATTATTTCTTTGTATCATGACACACCTGCACAAACACGATTTTAATTTTAATAGATATAACTTTTCACAGAAAACAGCATTTGCTCAACACCATGAGTCAGAATGTACTTTTAATCAGATGCTACTCTGAGATTTTCACATATAAAATACTGTGTATGCTAATTAAGTATCAGCTAATAGTTATATTTGTGGCGAATAGGTAGAAATAGTTCATTTTTCCAATACTTGCAGGAAATATTAAATTATCTAAAGTAGTAATGTAAAAAATTGAGCCTTATATGTCAAAATATAACACATAACTAAGATGACAATTTATTTTTCTATTGTGATTTTTTTTTTATTAGTCTTTGTAGGAGTTCAGACCGAAATATACCTTCAGCAAGGATCAGCGCAGCATTGTGCGTCCTCTCAGCAATGTGTTTGAGTCCCTGGGGACCATGATACAGTGCATACATGGCAGCCATGTTGGCCAGTAAAGCCTGGGGAGAATAAAGAACAGGAAGGTGTGGTAAACAACCACTGAAAATGGCTGACAGGCCAAGCTCTCAGCTATGGACCCCATGAGAAGATGCTGAGGTTTTCATGTTTGATAGACACACACCTGTGCAGTGCAAATGTTGCTGGTGGCCTTGTCTCTGCGGATGTGCTGCTCTCTGGTCTGTAGAGCAAGACGATACACTTCCTTACCAGCTGCATCCCTGAAATATCAAAATCTCCTTTTTCAAATAGAATTTCTCAGGAAACATTTTGAAATAAAGAAATTTTATTTTCACTCCTACACAAAAATAAGCCGTTTAGATCTATAAACATAATTTCTTTACCTGGTGACTCCAACCATTCTGCCAGGCATCATCCGCACCAGGTTGTCTTTGACTGCGAAGAAGGCAGCATGTGGACCACCATAGCAGAGGGGAACCCCAAACCTCTGGGAGCTCCCCAAAGCAATGTCAACACCAAATTCTCCAGGAGGACGTAGCACGCAAAGGGCCAGCAGGTCACTAGCACAGCAAGCAAGGGCCTGGAAATAATTACATTAACTTTAGTTGGTAAGTGTGCAAACAGGGGCGGGGCCATAGTGGAGCTAATACTAGCATGAAGCTCGCTAGCAGTGCTAATCGAGCAACATGGTAGCAGTAGATTCGTTGTGACGCAATGTGGGGAAACCATGACATTTGCAGTGTGAGTGTATTTAGAGACTACTCATCAACACAGTTAAACCATATTTTTACATTGTGTTGAAAATAAACTATACGCTAAAAAGATACGCTCAATATTCAAGTAACTGCTAAGCGACAAAGCTAGATGAGCCATTTTCCTTAAAAGGGAGGATAGCATAACTGCTAAGTGATTTAATATTCTCTATGTTCAGAGAATATAAACCAATCAGAGCTCTTAGATCCAAAGACTCAGGTCAACTAGTCCAGACCAGAATCCAGACTAAACATGGAGAAGCAGCATTTAGCTGTTATGCTGCAAATAAGTGGAACAAACTGCCAGTAGAGATAAAACTTTCAGCGCATGTAGAAACTTTTAAATCCAGGTTAAAAACTTTTTTCTCTTGCAGTTATGAATAAAACCTGCATGGTAACTTTTTAATTATGTTCTTAATGATTTTACTTTAATTTATGATTTTATTATGATTCTTGCTGTTTTATTTCAGCATCTGTAATGCTTTTGATGTTTCTATGTAAAGCACTTTTAATTGTGTACATGAAAAGTGCTGTACAAATAAACTTGCCTAATATCAAGCTACAGTAATATGCAGCCTTGTCACTGACATACATGCAAGCTGCTGTGACTAGAGGCATCGAATAGCTTTCAAATCGATGGTATCTGATAATATCTTTTTTTTTAAGCTCTCTTACCCCTCCCTTGTGTGCACGATCTACAAGAGCTGTGAAGTCCTCCACTCTGCCATCAGTGTCAGGGTACTGAAAAAGAACGCCGCTCACATCCTTCCCACTGAAGTCCATCTCATGAGGTAGCTTCAGGACTGTTTTCACACCAATATAGCTGCAAAACGGTGATGTTTGTTGAGTGTAAGAAAATCATTCCAATACCCTTAACAGATGCTTAATTGCACTTGACTATGTTTTGCATTTACATACTTGGCTCTGGTTTGCACTACAGCGATGGTCTGGGGATGGCAGCGTGGGTCAATGTAGAAGGTTCGTCTTTTGTTCTGTCTGTAAGGAAAAAACACAAATGACGAAGGACGCTGTTATCGAAGCTAAACATGAAACCTCGTTTCCTATAAACTGAAAAAGCAAAAATATTTTTGCTCCTCGACTTCAACCAGAGGAGTCACCTGTCCACAAAGCTCTCATATCTCATTCTGAGGATCAAAGACTGTTCTGTATCTTCCCGCATGTGTTTGTATTTGGCAGCAGCGTCTTAATACCTATAACACAGCTGCATGGCTTCTGCAGCGGCTGTCCCCTCATCAAGCAGGGAGGCGTTGGATACCGGCATGCCCGTGATGTCACAGATCATAGTTTGATAGTTGAGGAGAGACTCCAGGCGACCCTGAGAGACCTCAGGCTGGTAAGGCGTGTACTGAGTCACCCTGAGGACAAAAAAAACCCACAATAAATCAGCAGAACGAGCCAGGACATGGGGACAATAGCCCAAAGTTGACGCTATTCAAGGAAGTGGGACGAGACAGAGGAATGCATTGTATGTCTCCTCACATCCTAGCAGCCCAGAGAAAACATGGACAGGGATGGCCGATTTGGATTTGGGTGAAAGAAAATCTTGTTCTTCAGCAGAAAGCTGGAGAATCACATCAGTTCTCACATGAATCTAGTGATTAAAGCCACAAGATGTTAGATTAAAAGTCACGTTACTGGGCACCACAGGGATGAAACTTCAAATGAGAAACCTAAACTTTCAAATAAACTGAGACTGCATCGCAGAAATCTAAGTCTCGCCACTTTTGGGACGACACCCGAGAAGGTTTTTTTCTAGTCATCTGTGAGCACTCACCAGCCGGCGTTCTCCAGGAGGTTCCGCTGGATGGGTGGCGGGACGGAGCAGTTGTAGTAACCCATTCCGATATATGACCTCCAGACTTTGTTCATTGATGCAATCTTCTGCAAATTCTCCAGAACTTCATTTTCACCTAGAAGATAAAAACAGTTTAAGTTTTATCCAAAAATCAAGGGGTACTTTACTGAAATCAAAAGTAAATCTGAACGCTGGAGCCTAGTTTCAGACACGTTGTCTAAAATGTCCCAATGAACGGCGCCGCGTCTCTCACGTGAAACACCAACTGCTGAGGATCAGGAAAATCAGCATGGCGTGCGAGCAGTAAGGGGGCTTAATTAGCTGATTTTTAGCCGTCCATTTTCCAAATGATTGATAACCTAAGCTCATTTCTCTCCATCTAGCATCCAATAGGCCGTTTTCTACAAAAATCAAACCCAAATTGCTTGTTTGCTGATGCTTAGCCTTATTCCCAGCACTGTACGGAAACTGCCAGTGCACAACCAGCCTCTGGGATTCTTCTGGCCTTCTTGGCTGCCTAGCAACTTCAAGGAATGGACAATACCGCCCGCTCGTACCAAGTGTTCGAAAAATAAAGATACCTCCAGTCCTCAGTGCTGAGTGAGACAATAACCAGGCTACAAGTGGGTCTTTACAACTTCTTCAAAAGACCAACAGGGCACACTGACCTCTAGTAAGCTGTTCACATGTGGCCAATTTGCCAAAATAATTTCTTTTTCTTCCTTTTATTTTTTTGTAGGTGCGTGTGCTCGTTTTAGTGGGCTTTCCCATGGTCTCACAGTTCTGCAGGGCAGCAAAGAAAAAAAAAAGCCTGATTCAAAACCATCCAGGAGGTCTATTGTTAGAGTGAATCCCTCGCTGGCTTTGCAAACTGAAGCCCTTCAAAGCTGAACAAGCAGAAAAGCAGCGCAGCCTCCAGTTTATTCCTTCAGCATGGCTTGTTGCATTATGAAATCTGACAGTTAAGGGAGGGGTCCACGCAAGTTTGGCCACAGCCACCAGCTCATGGGAAAAAAAAATGATAAGTACCTGATCAGTAAATCTCATCAGCTTCAATGTAGAAATAAATCATCTAATCACAATCAGATAGGATTTATTTATTAAGAGCTTACAATCACATTTTTTGGGCTCATGTTTCAAACGCTTGATACATTAATAAAATCCACTTTATAGCAGTGATCAGCCTCTCAGAAAGCAGAGCTCAGAATGATCAGAGACATAAACAACTAAGGGAACATGGAACTGATCACATATATAAGTAAAGTAGATGACTCATAACTTAATGATTTGTGATAAATTAGAAATTTCTGCTGCATCCCAACATTTAACAATCATAAATTCGGCATGATTAAAAAGGCACGAGATGTAAACCTTTATTATGTTTTACAGCCTTGTGGCAGATGCTGTTTGTGACCCTGGTTAATAAATAAACCCATTAAATATGTTGTGGATTAAATAAGTAAGGATTTGTTGCAGGGTGTATAATAAAACATAATGATGGTGGTTATTGAAAAGTAAAAAGATATTTTATGGAACCAAACATCATATTAGCTTAAATAAGATACTTGCAACAACATTAGAGGCATTGATTTCATCCTCTTTTACTCCCTGAGGGGGAGGGAATAGTGTGGTCATGAGCATTTGCATTTGAAAACGCCTTCTTAAGCATTCAGTCAACATATAGAAGTCATTCACTGCATGTGTTGGGTTCATCTGACATTTTGTGCTGGCCTGCTGATATCAATCTTTTATTTTCCCCTTGTAAATAAGCCAAAACAAATTCGTAGAAACTGACATGCAGAGATGCTGAAATATGCACATATTGAACAGCAGATAAAAGCGAAAAGAGACGCACACATCTAGGCCAACATCATGCAAAACCCACTGAAGTCACCTTATTAGGAACCCCCTCGGCTGTGATGTAATGTGAACGCTGCAACCAGATTAAACTGGACTTGGGACCGGAGCTCAAGGCTAAACTTCACACTCCAGTTGCCATCCTATGAGCATCGGCTTCCCATCAGGAGATTGGTGCCGCTCGCCGAGTTTCGCAAAAACAACTCCAAATATGTGCAAAGGAAGACTTAACAGGGGAGCGCGCTCCGCGGCACACAATAGAGGCGCAACCTACATTTCAGCCACTCACTTGGCTTCATTCAGCTGGATGAGGGGGAAACAGCTTCTCGGTGGGATTCAAACATATTTAGGGAAGGGGGAAAGGAAGCCTATTTTAAACCGGTTTTTTTTTTTTTTTTAATTTGTTAAATTCGTTGATCAGGAAGCTTTTTCAGCAACGAATATGCAAATTTATATTCGCGATTTAATATGCAAAGTAATGGTTTTATCCAAATAAAACTTACAGATTGGATCATCCATCTTCAAACTCCGCTGAATACGGATGGAGGCTGGAACTGTGTTTTCGATGAGCTGGTTGATCGACTGTGAACAAAAAAAGCATCTTTTAATAAAGAAACGCGCGCAAATCGCGTCAGGAAAATCGTGCATGTTTAAGCGGTTTCTTCTGCTTCTTTAAGAGAATTATCATCGAAACTTAACGCGGTGTGATTTAAACCTTTTTTCATTAAAAAAAAAAAAGACATTTAAAATCTTACCTCAAGTCCCAGTAAATCCAGCATCTCTCTCTTCTCCCGCTCACCTGGACCAATGTGTCTCTCCGTGAAGTCATCGTGTCTGGGTAATATTCTGTCTATCTGCCTGGAGGAGACGGCTGTGGATGTCCTCAGTCCCCGGGCTGCTGCTGCTGTTGTTAGGGACGCTGAGCTGCGTCTGGTCCTGCTCTGAACTTTCCACACCGCGCGGCTCTTATCGCTCAGATGCCGGCACGGTGCGCTTGGGTTCACCGACTTGGCCAGGAGGACCCCCCAGGACTTGGCGCAGCTCTGCATCTCTTAACTCACTTTGCGATACAAAGTCTGTCGAAATCAGCAAAGCCTCTTTGTCCCCCCCCCTCCACGCAGGCTAACACGGTCAGTGTGGGAGATATACTACCAACTCCTTCAAACTGCGGAGTTTATACAAAGGCTCGGTCGCACAAAAGCGGACCAATCAGCGCAGAGAGGCTGCGTGACGTAGTGACGAGCCCCGGTAAAACAGCTGCTCAACTTTCTCACGTGCCAAACTTCCATTGACCAAAAGAAGGAAAAAAAATGGAGATGTAGCACTTTAGCTTTGTTTCAGCAGCCAGTTTCAAAGTTCAACGCGCAAATGGACTTTAACCAACGGCATGGTGAAGGCCAGCTTACAGATAATAATGCATGAGCTCAACACGGTTAAGTAGTATCCCAGAAATTAGACGTAGCCCACCTAGAAATAAACATGTCCATTTCCCTTACTTAAACAATAAAAATGCTAGGAGTTTTGCACAAATGTCTTGAACTGCTTTTCATTCCTTAATATGCTTTATAAAGGTCTTACTGTGGACAGTGGCTGCTTGTTCTTTCATTTCACTATTTCCACAGGAACGTGTCTTTAATGTGTTAAAACTGACTTTTCAATTCAGTAAAGCATAAAACCTGTTAAAAAAAATATAATGGCTTTATCCTTACAAAACAGTAAATGTAGTGAAGAAACTATTTACAATTTATCTTAAGGCACTTTATTAATAGCATCTTGTCACACTGACATCATTTGTTCCCATGTCAAAGATGTCAAATATGGTGGAGGACTGGACAAAACAAAACACAAGAGCTAAATTAAATCCGTTGGAATCCAGCAGAGATTTAGCAGATGACCTGAAATATACACGTGAACCTTCAGCAGTTTATCTTCTATTAAAGTCAGTGATTTAACGTATTTTGTTTGAGTCAACACATCAGAATCAACCTGTTGTCACGTAGACTACATCATGTTACACCGACATCTCCCTTGGAGAGCAAAAATATGCAAGCCTCTTAGAAAAGAATTGTTTTACATGATGGGAAACGATATGTTAATAAAAAGAGGGAAAACTATTTGTACTCTACTTTCTGTTGTTACCATGGATACTGAGGAGGGTGGAAGCAGAAATGACTCAGAAGCCAAAAACTGAGCAGGTACTGAAAAATGATCAAATATAGTTAGTTACATATGGCAACATCTTTGTTATAAAATGATACTTGGTAGCTAAGAAAAGAGAAAAATATTTTTCTTATATTTATTATTTATTTTACAAATAAAGGAGTTGTTGTCAGCCTCTCTCCTCTTACTGCAACTGTAATTGCTAGTTTCGGTGGGAAAATCTTTTCAGGAATCCAAACGATCTTTTTCTGTCGGTTATTGTGCAAGAGCACAGTGCATAAAGCTGCTTGAGTCATTTCTGAGTACGATATGAGTAATTAATGAGAAGAACCAACAAGTTTAGTAGTGACACATATTAAAACTATTTTAATGTGTGTGGTAACATGTTTCCTCATGCATCAGCTTAACTGCGGTACATTATAATTATTAAACTCTCTCTTGTTACTTGGCAAAGTTGGTGTTACAGGTCACATCTTCTCTGAACACGGAAACATAAAATATATAAATACATAAAATATAACCAAATTTATATCCATTATTTTACAACTGCTTGATTGACTTATCTGAAAGTATGAAGGAAGTTTGATTGGTTTATCTGAGGTGCCTGATGCTTCCAGGCTGGCAGAAGGAGAATCAGTGTGGGGGTGTTTGGGGATGTAAGGGATTCAATCTGAGTTACCAAGGACGATAAATGAACAGATGGGGGAGGGAAAGCGAAGAGGGATATGTTAATGAGGGAGAAATTACATTAATGGATGGATGGATGGATGGATGGATGGATGGTATAGGGAAGACAAGTCTGAGTACAAGTTTGAGAATGAAAAGACTCATCATGTGATTAACGGTGTGACTGAGGCCTCATTTTTCACATATTTCATGTTCGATATGAAATGTAAAATGATCTTGAAGCAGGTCTAATAAATAAACAAAGCAAAGCTCCGCGATGGACCGGTGACCTGTCCAGGATTTATTCCCTGCCTTTCGCCTTGTTACTTCAGGAATAAATTATATTGAAAGTTTTGTTGTGTTTCTCTAGATTATTGTTATGTAACTTCTTTTGTGTATTAATCTTTCAAAGATTCAAATTTAGTTGTTTCTTTGTTTTTTTTTCTTCTTCTTGAAAAACAGATTTGAGTTGCTTGCTGATGAGGTTTTATAATTAGGGTTGGCATAATAAGCAATAGCTTTTGATTAGCCTTATGATATAACTGTTTTGCAATTTTTCATTTGATTATTAAATTCTAATAAAATAAATATTCTGTCTTCCTCTTTTTCTATATTTAAGAGAAAAACAGATTTCCCACTACCCTGACTTGGCTAAAACAGTATAAAAAAACGTACACACGGATGGACAAACCAACGCAAACCATATTAATCAGCCACATGGAAACTAACTATTTTACTTGTTAATATTTTTATAAAATTGGTAAAAGATCAATTCAGAAAAAAAGCAAAGCAGTCCTCTGTTTGTTGCCGCAGTTACAGAAATATGGACAGTAAAATACACACTACTGATAAAAGGAAAACGAAATAAATAATTATTATCTGAGCTGAAAATAAAGGATACAGAAGGAACGGCTTTAATGCCATCACCAGACAGCGCAGAAAAGAAAGAATTCCTGATAAAACAAATAGCTCAGCAGGTTTAATGCAACATCTGCATTAAACATCTGCAGTCAGCAGCTCTCCTATTCAGCCTGCTATTTACTATTTAAAAAGAAAACTATTTATACTGGTTAATAAAGTAGTTTCTGCTCTGGTGGTCACCGTTTATCTTCATCTTTACCTTCACATTAATCTTTACTCTGCTCGTGTGCTTCATGGGTCTCCATGGTATGAATGTTTAGTACCCTGATATACAAATAGGACTACCTGCACGTGCCTGTCAGTAACAGATACTAATTTTGGTACCACTTCTAATCGTTTTTGTGCCGAGTAAATTTACTTTGTCAATAGGAGCTTTATACACACACACATATGTATTGCTGGACCTGATCAGAAAGGATAGAAAAAGGATAGAAAGCGAACAGAAAGGAAAACAAAACGAAAACAGGACAACAACGCAATCCAACCACAGATTCTAGACCATCTGCTACACCTGTACAGAAACATAACAAAGAACATTGCATGGT
The DNA here is from genome assembly GCA_037177515.1 of Pseudomugil tenellus. Classification (NCBI taxonomy): domain Eukaryota; kingdom Metazoa; phylum Chordata; class Actinopteri; order Atheriniformes; family Pseudomugilidae; genus Pseudomugil; species Pseudomugil tenellus. Next base: position 6,416,627 of record JBAMHX010000013.1, read on the forward strand.
CCCCATGCAGGAAGACAAAGTCAACAACTGTCAGGAGCACCAGAGATGAACAAGCTAAAAACAAACAAACATGTATTTCACATAAAAACCAGAAACACACGAAAAATAAAATGGCTGTTACTGAGTAACCCCGAGGACAACTTAGTGACTGTGTCATGTGACAGATGAACACGAAGCCCAGGTAGCCCTCCAGCAGGGGCCAGTCCATACCCCAGTACATCAGTACTGCACCCCAGGGATCAGACCACAAGGACAACCCCTCCAACAACACACATGCAGCCCAGCCTCTCTATGTCCACCCAATCACCCACCCCTGTCGCATCCTATCCACACGTCTCCCTTCCAACACCACCCTTCCAGGTTCACACTGTCACTCACAGCCAGCTTCCCACACCTAGAGACGCTTTGGAATAAAAAGTTAAGGAAAGGTCTTAGGGGTGGAGCTACAGGGGTGGCCCGAGTGGCGCTAGTCTCTGATTGGACACTTCATAAACTTATATAGCAGTGCTAATCTAGTTATATGGTGGAACTAGATTAGTTTTAAGATAATGTGTGAAACTGTGTCATATTTAGTTTTTAGTGAGTATTTAGGGTTAGGGCTGCCCAATTCCAGTCCTCGAGATCCATTTGGTAGTTTTATCGCTTTAAAAAGAAGAGTGCAGCTTAAGTAGAGTATACAACTGTCACCACAGTGCCAACGTGGCACGGTGGAGATTCCTGCCTCCCCTACTTGAAAACTTTAGTGCGCCATCTCCTCCAATAAATGTGCATGTGCCTTCTGCTTGTCAACAGTGTCTGTTGACGTGTCGCCCCCTGCATGCCGACTACACAAAGCGCCTTCGGCTGTTCAGTGCAGGCGGGCAGGGGAGCAGCAGAGACAGAGAGCAAGCAGGAGAGATGCAGACCGAGTTATTTACAGTTACGGCTCGAAATCTCTCAGGAACAAATGTAACATGCACAAAACTATAGTGCATGTTACAAAATTCACAATATTATCATAGACATGCATACAATAGACTGTGAAACAGCAAATATTGCATAGAATAGCCCCTTTAAGTAATCAATAAACTAATAATTTTCCTCCATACATGAACAGTTTAATAAGATTTTTGGGAAAAAAAACAGTCATACACTTGTTCTGTTCTGTAGCTTTTAAATGGTTTTACCATGTACTGTAGATGCTAGGTCTCAGTAAAGTCTAATAATGCCTGTGTTGTCTAAGCTGTAAAATACTTTTATTACTTAAGGAGGAAAAAATTACCTTATAGGCTGTTGTTGTTGTTTTTGTCATTTAAAACTAAATATTAAGCATGAAATGCTTTCCTGCATCTCAGGTTTTTCTGGCTATGTCCTCACTAATGCTTCTTACTCAGAGTATAGGAGCCAAAGTAACTCATATAGTTGGTTTAAGTCAGAGCCTTTATTAGTAGACTTTAATTTTACTCTGTTGTATACAGTAATATAATTTTGTTTACTTAGATAATTT
>JBAMHX010000013.1:6421480-6448492 GCA_037177515.1 Pseudomugil tenellus
TGGAGGTTTTTTCTGCTAAGAACGCAGCCACGGCAGCGCGAGTAACGTAAACATTGCCCTGGAAAACCGTCGGCCCACACACAGAGAATGCCTAAGCTTACATGAACCTAAGTAGACTACAAATCACACTAATATGCAGCTTGTCATCCAGAAGAAAGCTTTCTGTGTCAGTTCTCCCACTCATTCACTAACCTCGAAGCTTCATCACATAGTTGGAAGTTTTCTGTGCAGTAGCTAGTAGTGAAAGCAGAATACTATGTACAAACACTCACAGATACGGAGGAAACTATTTTTAAAAGGTAGATTAACCCTCTAAGATGACTATTAGCAGTGTTTTCTAGTCCGTGTTCCAGTAGCCCATTTGCCATGACAACACCCTGGTTCCTCAGTGTGTGACGCACACCTTGTTTGACTGAGCGATGTCTGAGCGGCTTAATTAATTTCACTCATCATGAGGTATTTGGGCAGTAGCGCTAAGGGTCTTGCCCAAGGACCCAACTGGATGATATTACATTGGAGCTATGTAAATACCTAACACCATGTCATCTGTGGGATTTGAACTCGGGTCTCCCGCACCAAAGGCAGATGCTCTACCAACGGAAAGGGTCTATCATCAAAGGGATGCCAGGGTGGTAAAGCCAGATGTCCATACCTGAGGCTTTTGAAATTGCCAAACAAAGATTCCAAGCATTAGTTGTGGGACTCAAGAGATACACGAGAGAAGTTGAGGCCAGAAGAATAAACTGGCTGTTTTCAACTAAACCAGCTAAAGTGTACTCCCAGAGGCCGGGCAATACTTCACAAGCTACCCGACCAAGGCTCGAAACGGAACAATACTGTAAAGGCATATGGGAGAAGGATGCATCACATAACAGTGAAGCACATTGGTTAAAAGACCTCAGAGCAGACCACAGCTCCCTCCCTGAACAAGGTATAGTTACCATCACAGTGGTAGATATCCAGCATAGACTCTCGGGTATGAAGAACTGGTCAGCACTCGGCCCTGATTTGATCCATGCCTACTTGCTAAAGAGGCTGACTTCGTTCCATCAATGCCTGGCAGCACAAATGAACCAGCTCCTGAGGGCTGGGACTCACCCTGAATGGCTGATCAAGGGACGAACAGTCCTGGTACTGAAAGATCCCCTAAAGGGAGCAGTCCCATCCAACTATCGGCCAATAACCTGCCTCTCCACAACATGGAAACTCCTGTCAGGCATCATAGCGGCTAAGGTAAGTAGCCACATGGATCAATACATGGCGGACACACAGAAAGGCATTGGCAAGGGAACCAGAGGAGCCAAACACCAGCTGCTGGTTGACAGAACTGTCGCCTGAGACTGCAAAACCAGACAGACAAACCTGTGACCTGCCTGGATAAACTACCAGAAAAACTACAATTCAAAACCACACACATGTATCCTGGAATGTCTGAAGCTGTACAAGATCAACTGCTGCCTAAGGACCTTCGTTGCAAACTCAATGAGGCTGTGGCAGACGACCCTGGAGGCCAACTTCAAGCCAGTTGCACAAGTCTACATCAAAAGTGGCATATGTCAAGGGGACGCCTTGTCCCCGCTGCTGTTCTGTATAGGCCTGAACCCCCTCAGCCAACTAATCAACAAGACTGTCTATAGATACCTACTCAGTAATGGGGCTACCATTAGCCACCTCCTGTACATGGATGACATCAAGCTGTACGCTAGGAGTGAGCGGGACATCAACTCACTGATCCACTCCACCAGGATCTACAGCAGGGACATCAGAATGTCATTCGGACTGGAGAAATGTGGAGGGGAGGGATGGTAATCCATACAGAGGGCATTGCACTCCCAGAGGGCAGGATAACAGATATGGAAGATATTTCTGTGAAAGTCGAACACTTTTCAAGCATATTTAAAGCACCTTAATGCTGTATGTTAGACCAGTTCACATTTAACAGAGAAACACCAATTGTAAATTTTTTGTCACTATGTATATTCAAACAAGTTTTTATACTTAAAATGCAAAAGCAGAAGCATGTATGCCCTGCAGCCTGATGTCCCAAATATCAGAGATTCCAGGTATTTATCCAACATTATTTTTAATATTTAAGTGATGATTTTATGTTGCGTGAGATGACATACATTATTTGTTAGGATTATTATTTACTTATTGTTGTCCAGAGTGATGAAAAACACAATATTTACTTCTGAAAGGCTAAGCCCCCCTAGGACTCTCTTTTTATATCCAGTCAGGTTACCCACCTGTTGCTATAGCAAAATAAATAATAATAATCTAAGACGCTTGTGGCTTGCGTTTTCTACTCCAATCTTTACTCAGATTTTACTCTCCACCTTTCTGAAACATGATGCTGTAATCAAATAAACATATCCTTCAAAATATTAGTTTTGTTTAATAGTTTGTGTTTTGATTTGCATGTAGGAAATAAATAGATATGTAAAAAAAAATGCACTTTGCTTTTACCATGAATCAAAGAGAATTTCCAAACAGTGTGGTAGAAGAAGCGGTGCGCTCTACAGGTCTGTGCAGCTTTTAGCTCATATAGCTTCACTGCAGCTTCACCAACCTCTCCTGAGAAGCACTGGTGGTGTTTTTTTGGCACATAATGTCAGACATGGTGGATGTTCATTTTTCTTTCATCTTGAAAAGACTGACACCAAAAATGAACCAGTGGCTCGTGAAGACCAACACATTTATTATTTTAAGCTAAAACAAAGCAACAAGGCCAGGAACATGGGTATGTTATACCGCACCCTGCTGGTAAAAAACACACATACATTTCCATTTTATGTGTTGCAAACTGCACAGTTACTTATCTGACTCCTTCTTTTTGCAGCGTATTCTCTCTGGATTTTTTCCAGAAATTGCCAGCAACAATGCCGAAGAACAATAAGAGTCCCAAGTTTCTGTTTGAAATAAATTTCCTCCAGCAGTCTTCTGTTTTATTGATGTCCACCGTGTAAATCTATGAGAGGAAAGTAAATTTGTTTCATGTAAAAATAATACTTGAGATTCCTTTTGTTTTACATAAATTAATACTAAAGAAATAAAAATAATACACATGCTGTTAATCTAAAACTATTAACAGTGAGCATGCAGATTACAGTATACATTATCAAGTTCCCCACCTGGTGTGCCAGGTGACAAGCCACAGCCGTCAGAGTAGAGTAGTAAGGAAGAGTCTGTTCGGCATTGACTCCAGCTACCACCAGGCCTGACATCATGGCCACTGTGAAGCCACTCAGCCAAACTTTGGTCTGCTCCTGGAACTTAAGTGCAGTGGATTTGACTCCTACCTTGATGTCATCCTCCTTATCCTGGTTGTTAAAAATGACAAGACATGACAGACATGATTACCTTTCAGAAATACTGAATATTATTAAAGTTTCTTTTTTATTTCCAGAGTTCATGACAGTAACAAAAGCTGTGAAATAAAGCATTTAGATGATATTAATTAGAAGTTAAAGCATCTTGAAGCCTGCGACATAAACTGAAAACTTAATTTGTGTATTTCTGCCTTAATTACCCTTTTATGAAATAACAAATTAGATTAACATAAAACATACAGTTCATATGCTTGAATAGTGAGAATTTGACGTTATTTATCAAAGTATGGAAGATATCTGGTTTAACCAGGTCAAGCACAAAACTATAGCTATGCTGTGGGACATAAAGATATTAAAGATTACGCAGCTACTGATGTGTAATCTAATGTTGACTGCTGCTTCCAGGAACAAATACACAAATTTTCCTCCATGATAGATATATAAATGCCAGCAGAAGCTTACCTAAAATGTTTGACTCCTTTCAAACATTTTACATACACTAAAAAAGTGACACATATTCTCCTGCTACATGCTGCAGCGTTTAGTAATAATGTAATACTGTGCCATAAAATATAAGTAATTAATACAATCGTGGAATTTTGAATAATGCTTTCTTTATTTCAACCCCATCTTTCAAGGATCTCCCGTGCACGGCTGTTGGACAGGAAGCAGTGTTTGACCCAGTTTGTTTCATGGCAGGACAAATATCTTAACCAACCGTCTGAAAAGAGGAAGGAAACTTCAAAATTTTAAGGGGATTGGAGTTCTTCTCCTGAAGACAGAAAAAAAGATGTAGCCAGCCCAAAAAGAGCACACTGCAGTCTCTGCAGTCTCTACTTTGTGTCCCAAAATACTAGAAAATTCAAAAGGATTTTTAGTAAAAAGTAAACTAAATTATTTGTATTCACCTGCAAGCAGTTTATCAGCTTTAACATGAAAACAGTGACATTGTCTTGTACCTGCACATGCAACCACTTTGACATGTGAAGTGTTCCGTGTTAGCCAGCTTCAGACCTTCTATACCAATAAATCCATCATCATTGATTAATCAAATTTGTGAACAGTATCCACTGTGTGAAACAGAGGTGTACGGATCACCTGATGAGCATATATCGTATCATATATCATCGTCCACATCACTCCAGAGAGATACAGAGGGAGGCAGACGGACCAATCACAGGAACCCTTCACAGCAGACCAGCCGAGCAAAGCGCCCCAGTTAAAAGTGAGACCTAAAGAGAAGAAATGTACGAACAACTCTAGTTGTGCTGACAAGAAATTTTAACCCCAGGTACAGAATGCAAAAGCTTAATTTTTACACAGCACATACCCAAGACAAGCTGTGGCCAATAAGTGATCCTTTTCATCAGTGGGTAGGTGATGACGAGACATAATGAAGAGGCACCCAGAGCTATGCTGTCAGAAGGGAACGCTTTTAAGCAAACTCAAAAGTTTCTGTTTGGCATAAATGCTTAATGTTGTGCATTTTTTTAGAATAAACTCAAAGCTAAAAAAAAAAATCTCCACATACAATACAGGAGTACAATCACTGCCTATAGTTACCTGTAATAGTTGAGACACAATAGAACCCCAAGTGCAAGAGAGAGCTGCCCACCCAGGAAGACAAATGCCTGCAACCGGGAAATTTCCCCTGATGCAATGGGCCGGGAAGCTGTTCTTGCAACCTGCAAAGAAAACGTGACAGTGAGCTTCCTCGTTTCATAAAGCAGTATAATTAATGTTCTATTTTCTTAAAGACCTGATTTTCAGATTCACTTGGCACAAATAAAATTGTATATTGACTCTTTGAAGAGCTGTAAAAAATGCTGGTCTTAGTCACATTATCTAGACATATAAACACTGAACATTATATCTTGCAGTTTTACCAGTGTTCATAGAATTGTGAAACAAATATGGTTGCTGCATTATGCATATACCCTTGGCTCATGTAAAGTCAGCACAGGGAAGAAAGAAAAGTGGCCCGTTTGAGACAACTGAATAGGAACCAAATTTCTTGAGAAATATAAATGTAATGAATACTTTAGATCAGAAGTGTCCAGTTCTGGTCCACAAGGACCACAATCCTGCAGCTTTTAGATGTGTCCCTGATCCAACACACCTGATTCAAATTAAATGATTCTTCTACACAATTTGTTGTCAAGTTCTCCTCAAGCATGTCACGATATCAATCTGATTCAGGTGTAATGCAGCAAAACATCAAAACTTGCAGGACAGTGGCCCTTGCGGAGTGACTTTGGTCACAACTGCTTTAAATGGCAACAGACACCTCTCATTAAATGGACAATGTTTGTAACATGTAAACATTATTAAAACAAAAACTAATAATCAATGTTTCAATCAATGCTATAATCAAAATAAAGCAATATTTTCAAATGAAATCACTAGTATATGATTTTCCATGTAAACATATGACCAATTTATTATATATTATATGTACAATTGTACAAATGTACAATATGTACAATTTGAATACAGAGAGAGAGAGAGAGAAAAGAAAAACGAGAAACAATACTTGTTTATCAAAGTCTTTATCCCACATGTCATTGATGGTGCAGCCGGCTCCTCTCATCAGTACAGCACCTGTTCCAAATAGGGCGAGCATGGCCAGATCTGGGAGGCATCCAGGCTCTGCAGCCAGAGCGATGCTCCATGTGCACGGCAGGTACAGCAGCCATGTCCCTGCAAGACAAAAGATAAATACAGTTTGTAAATAAAGGCAATATCACAGAAAGATGTGATTGTCTTTAAGAATCAATGTACAAACCAATAGGTTTGTCCAGCCTCATGAGACGGAGGTATGGTTGGACATGGGGGGGTGCAGAGTTCACAATGGCAGCACCTGATAAACTGAAAGACCTTCTTCCATTATGGTGTATTAATCCCCGTCTATTACCTGGACGCATTGAACTCTGGCTATAACAGACATTTATCGACTGCTTAGAAGCAGAATGAAAACTATCGATACGCCTTCTTGCATGGTTTTGGAGGAAGCAGTTAGAAATAGTGAACAGGCAGGGATAGTGACCGGTTCCGTGGGGAATCGATCTCAACACGGTCGCAGTTAAGCAGCTTGTTAGCTTGGCACCCAGCATCGCGTATCTTTTTGGTCACACAAGCATATTTTCAAAATATATTTATATATTTAACCACCCAAAGATTAGCCTGTAAAATTAAAATAAAGAAAAACCACTGTAACAAACACTTGAGTAAGTAAAGCCCGTCTGCTGTTATGGTACGTCTATTTTCTTCTTCCGGGTGGAAACAACGTAAGGAAGCAATTTGACTTGATTTTCTCTCAACTTTATATTTAAAACTAAACAAACAATCTATTGAAATTAATACTACGCAACACAGTGTAAACAGTATCTTGACCAGCTATGAGCTATTATAAATTTTGCTGCTGAGTTAGCCAATAAAAAAAAAGATAAATAAATAAGTTGTCAAAAAATTGCTCATGATCTGAAACACATCTTCATTAGAATAAACGGTGGGGCTTAATTATATTGACTTTAGTTTTTCAGCAATAAAATTAACATTGTTCCAACTCTGATATTTTCTTTTATATTTGAAGGAAAGGTAAAAAAAAAATGGTTCAGATTAATTTAACTGCACTCAAGTTTATTTCCAAGCATGCTAATTAGCAGTTCCTGTCAATCATGAGTGTTAAAGAAACATCCAAAACGTGCTGGACAGGTGTAACAACAAAATCTGTGACCTATCACAACCTGTGGCTGGAGGGAACCTAGTTTATATCTATCTATATATACGTCTTAAAAGTCTTCTAAACAGTTGTTTAGAAATTACGAGAATTTAAAAAAAACTGAATGGAAATCAACGTTCATCACTTGTGACAGAAAAGTCATAATTTCTGATCGACAAAAAATGCGTGCCTTTAAAGTACCTTCATTATAATGAGCTCAGACTACAGATTTCCCACTGAAGGACTAATAAAAATGTTCTCATTCATCTATTTTCAAGCCCTTGCTTGTACTGTAAACTGTAAAACATATAATACGAAGAGAAATATAGCGCCCCCTGGGGTCACAGATTGTGATTGGTGACATTTAGCCAGACTGAACTGTCGGCGGCAGTATAGCAATGTCTGAAATGAAAACGAGCTGCTTTTCCTCGAAGAAGACTTGAAGAAGAGGGGGAGGAAGGCAGGCCAGTGGAAGTTGTAACACTCGCGGGAAGAATGGCGGAAATGTGTACTTTGTCCGTTTAGTGAACAACGGCAAGTCAGAGCATTTCTTCAAAAGGTTTTATCACGTGTTTGTGTTCACACGTGAGTATATAAGTTGTCTGCACCGAGTGCACATATTTATTTTTATCGAGTTCATTTTTGAAAATGTTTTATCCGTGTGTTCACTGACTTTTTCCCCCTCCCTCTTGAACGTGCAGGGCTGAAAGCTGGGACTTTTTCCATGTGCAGAAACCTTTATTTTTCATGGTTCACAAAGAGATTATCATTTCATTTTAGAATCTTCCATTTGTGTAGTTATTTAAAACAGATTGAAATACAAAGCACATATATATCTTTTTGAAATGTAACATAATGTGTCTTCCTCCCTCAGGTGTGGTCTGTTTGTGTGCAGTGGTCCAATGAGAGATGCAAGATGCAAAGCGGTATGCATTGTACTAAAGTAGTTGTTTCTTTGATTGTTTTGGTATAAATATAAATATCTATGCCCAACTTAGTATTTAGTAATATGTCTTAATGCCTCTTTAGATTCAGTGCAGCTTTCTGCCTCTGGACACATCACAGAAGTCAGCGTTGAAAGCGTCCCTCATCAGCCTCTGAACAAGCCATTCCAGTGCAGCAAATGTGCCCTGATTTTCAAGTCCAAGGTCTACCTTTTTGAGCATCTCAACAAGGTGCATGGCTTCGATGTAGAGGCTGCTCTTCGAGGTGCTGGTTTAAAATCAGCTGAGACTTTCAGAAACCGCAGCAGAAGCTCAGGAAAAGACATTAAATGCCCATGTTGTAGCTTTAAAGCTTCAAACCTTGACGCTTTAAATGAACACAAGAAATTGTGTAAGAAAACTGAAGATCTAAGTCTTAGTGGAATGAGAGTAGCTTTTGAAAACCCGGAAATCAAAACAGCTTTGACTTCAACAAACCAGCACAATGAATCTGCAGATGAAATGCCTTCAATTGTGTCTGTTATGTCTCTCTCTGAAGCCCAATGCACACCAAGCTCACCAAAAGACATGAAGACGTACAAGAGACAATTACAAACCATCACCAAGTGCTTTGCAGTAGACAGTGCATCAAATGGGATACCCAATGCAACATTCGGAGATGAGACTGAAGGGACTCTGGTTTTAAAGGACGCTCCCACAATTTCCAGTCCTAACAAGGATGGTGTATTTAAAGTCACTGCTACTCCCATAATTGATATCAATAATCGTGGATCTTGCCGTTTTTTGCATTATGAAGAAGTCATGTTCGCGGACCTGGAGTCAAAGCGCGAAGAACAACTTGAAGAAACTGCTCATAACATTCTTGGCAAGAGGACCAAGAGTGATGGTTTAGGAAGTCCTGCTAAAAAAGCAAAATCAGGAAAGGAAAGGATAAATGTTCTTGAAAACAAAAGCCCACCGAAACAACCTTCGAACAGCGCTGAGTTTTCATTTGAAGTTAGTGACGAAGAGGAAAGCAACGTTAATAAAGCCGCACAAAACCCGAAAGTTTATTACTGCAAGCACTGCGATTACAACAATGTGAGCTTCCCTCATGTGTCTTTCCATTATCAGAGCGAGCACCCTTTTGTCAGATGTAAAGCTGTCTACATTCACAACCCAAAAGATAAGAGTGCAACATATCGCTGCCTTGCATGTCCGGTCGAGTTTGAAAGCGCCGTCGACCTTAAGTGGCACTACTTGGAAAAGCATCCAGATGCCCCAGATATTTTTAAACAGAAATTCAGGGAGTCCGACTTTGTTTATAAATGTTTTAAATGTTCATTTACCTTCATCAACTCAAGCGATTTGAAACAGCATTACATGACTAAGCATCCGACTTTGGAACTGAGCAATTCTTTATTTTTCTGTAAATATATAGCGACTCCAAACCAAGTGGAATCACCTGTGCTGGAAACATGTGAAAAAACACCCAGTCTAGAAAGAGCAGGAGAAGCATCTCCTGAAAAAGCTAATACGCCGTTGAAGGAAACCAAAGCTACACCTTCGCCTCAACATCTCGCATCTAAAGGATCAGGCATGGCCTTGTATAAATGCAGCAGATGCGAATTTGCCCATAAATCTGTTGTAGTTTTGCATGTTCACTACCAAAAAAACCACCCAGATGAAGCAATGACAATACCTAAAATCAAACAGTTGAATCGTGTTACGTCACATTCAACATCACCGCCTGCACCTTTCAGAGAAACTTCGGAGAAAACAACAGACATACCTGAGCTGCCACAACAAAAGGTTTCTTTGCCAATTCCTGAGTACAAAGAAGTTGTATCCAAGAATCATTCCGCATCTCCAGATACTAAAAAAGCTGAATTTGTGGCGAAAGAAAACAAAAACGTAGAATTACCTACAAAATCCAATAGGAAGATAACTGCTGATATTGACCAGTTGTCGTCTAGTTCATCAAAACTGCTGCACTGCAAGTTTTGCAGTTACACAAGTACCAGGATCAAAAGCGTTGTTGGGCATCACTCTGCAAAACATTCAGCAATTTCATCAATGACTAAGAAAGACATCTTGTTGTACAATGCTAAGCTACGCAAAAAGAAACTTCAGACTAAAGCTCATTGTAAAACTGATGAAGTCCAACTACAGAGTAAAACAGAAGCTGAATGTAAGCAGGAAGATGCTGCCAATGGCCCTGTAAAAGGACATAAGGCTTATTTACATCCAGAAATGCTGTTTTACTGCCAGGAGTGCAACTTTGGAAATCCAACAGTGTTGGGAGTACTTAATCATCAGAGGAAGGTGCATAAATATTTAAAAATAAATGGTGAGGCTGTTCTTGAATACACCGTTTTAATCAGAGACAAAATTGAAAAGTCAAAATGTGTGGATAAGGGCTCCTCACCTGCTGCTCATTTACCTCTGCCTCTCATCAACAAAGGTGATGAAGAAAAGTTATTTTGCCCTTTATGCAACTTTAGACATGAAAGTATTATTCAACTAAGTCGCCATTGCTCTTTAAAACATTTGGTTGTTCGTGCAAATGCCAGGATCCATCAGTACACCTCTAAGGTTCTGGAACAGACTGGGAAATTGCCGCCAAAAACTGAAGAGAAACCAGTGAAGATGAAGCAACCAAAAAAATACAAGAATGTCAAATCATCCTCAAGTTCACCTCCGGCACCCTCAAGAACCTCCAAATCCCCCAGGATCCTGCAGTGCTATAAATGTCCATACAGTGCTAAATATTTGTATCTATTAAGGAACCACTTATGGAAATCTCACCAGTCGAATCGCTCAGTCACGGATCTATTAAGAACATATTTCCGAAAAGGGGTAATACAGTCAGGCTATCACTGTCAATGGTGTGATTTCAGCCATGAAGAAGCAGCCGAAGTTGAAAAACATTACCAGGAGAAACACCCAAAGCAAAAGTCGGGTTTAGAATATGTGAAAAGTCGCTTATATGTTGGTCCAGATGTATTGATTCCTAAAAGGAAGAAACGTAAACAAAAGCCCAATCATCATAAAGATGGCAGCTTGGCAACCCAAAGTTCAGGACAGAAGGAAACAGAGATGCATCTGTGCAGTTCATGTTCCTTTAAAAGTGACTCTGAGACGGGTCTTAAACGTCATTGTCAAGCTGCTCATCCTGGGCTATCAAAAGAAGATGGCTTGGATCTCTTGAAAGACAAAACGGTTAGTGCACGCAGCCAAGTGGATGACCTGGATAAAATGCCTGGCTTATTCGAATCTTTTCAAGTGCCTCTTGAAGATACTGACGAAATCACTTCATCCTTCACTGTGTTCAAGTGCCCTTATTGTCCTGCAAGTTTTAATACTGAGCATGGTCTCAAAACTCACTGTGGGATGAGACATGTGGAAGAACCACAGAAAGAGCAAACGCAAAACACAACACGTGTGCACGTCTTTAAGTGCCCTTATTGCGCCTACGTTAATACGAGCTATCAGGGAGTTCTCACTCACGGCCAGATGAAGCATCCCAAGCTCGACTTCACGGTGACGAGTCTTCATGTGGATATCACAGATCTAAAAAATCAGGACATATTGATAAAAAATACAGATACCAATGGCACTTTGAAGTTTAGTGGGTTCCTGTGTAAAACCTGCTCACAAATCTGCACAACGTTGGATAAACTGAAGAAGCACAACGACGAACACCATAATGAGACTACGCCAAGCAGTGTAACGAGCAATCTGAAAAAAACGGCCCCTAATCCATCAGCTGTCAACACAGTAGAGAAAGCTAAGGTCCTCAAGACTCAGCAATCTGCTTCAAAGGCTTTGCTTTCATCTAAGAAAGCCTCAGCTAAGTGTTTGCACTGTTCTTACAGTGGCAGCACACAAATGGCTCTCAAACAGCACATGTACGTTCAGCACAAGGATGTCGTCTCAAAACATTTTGTGTACAAGTGCGAACTGTGTCCCCGATTCTACTTTAGTAAAATACGACTTGGAAGACATTATTCCAAAAGACATGGCAAGAAGGCCTTCTTGACGTACTTTGTACCTGCATACAAGCAGGCTTGTAAGAAATATTCATCTCAGGATCGCCCATCAACTCAGCCAGAAGCTCTGCAAACAGAAGCCAAAAAATTAGTTTACGTATGTCCAAGCTGTCCATATGTGAATACTAGTCACCATGGAATACTCACTCACTGCCAAATGAAGCATCCTACCATTTTAGTAAGAGCAGATAAACTTAAAACAAGAGAAATACTTGTAGCTAACATGATTAGATGTTCTTTGGGAAAAAGTTCTAATGAAAGGGGTTACGTGTGTAAAAAATGTCCTCAAATTCATGCGTCATTGACGAGATTGAAAATCCACTGCGAGAAGGAGCATAGGAAAAAAGGAGCATCCAAACTTCCAGCTGAAACTAAAACACAAAAGGAACCCGAAAACGTTGCTCAGAGCTCCGTGGTGGAGGCCGGTTCTTCAGAAAAGAAACCCTCACAAGTAGGCGCCACGGAAACGGCTCCCAGTTCGTGCGTTCCTGAGACGGTTCGGTCAGACTCTGTGTCAGAACAGAACACAAAGATTTTTAAGTGCCAAAACTGTACGTACACAACCTCCCGTCGGAAATACCTGCGTTACCACTACAAAAAAACTCACAAACTGGATGCGCATAGTACTTACAGGCTGATGGAGAAGTACAACATCCGCAAGCGTAACTACATGCCTCAGTATGCTGATGTAGACAAAAGCAGCACAAAGGTGAAATGTAAGATCTGTCCCGACTTGACGTTGGACTCATCTCAGTTGCTCATTGAGCACTACAGTTCTCATCATCGCTTGGTTAGCAAATCAGACTTTATAGTGATATCACTTGGACTGAAGTGGAAAACCACAGGAGTTTACAAATGTGCGCACTGTATGTCGGTGTTAAATGGAACCAAAATTCTTCAACGTCACTTGGAACTCCACAAAGCAAAAATGTTGGAGATGCCAGAGGTTACAGGGCGCAAGTCATCTCCTGACAGCTCTGCATTGGAATCCAAATCCACCCAAGTAAGTGTTGATCTACAGTTCTGGTATTTTATAATATCGCAGAGTTGCACTTTCAGCCTGAGCTCTGTTGATTTGGTTCATTTTCAGCTCGTCAGACAAGATGAAGTGCACAGCCAGCAGAATCCAACATCAGTAGAAACTCTGCCACCAAGTCCTCAGCTGCCTTCTTCAAAAGTCAGCGATGTTGAGCCAGAGGTAGAAGATAAAGAAGAAAGACATGCTTGCAAACAATGCAGGAGGACATTTATGTCACTAAGGAGTCTGCGTTCACATGAGCGCAGCCACGCTGCCATGGCGGCCATCAAGAAGGACAATCTGCCCGATTCGCAGTTGAGGTAACTCCTTATTTTCACCTCAAGTTACGTTCAAGGCAGTTGGGATAAAAAGATTTAATGAAATAGGTTTCCATTTTGTGGTGGTCATTTATGATATGAGGCAAACATTTTTATTTTATTTACTAATAACTGTACATTCACAATAATATGTATCTTAAACACATGCTCTTTCGTCAAGACTTCCTATTTGTATCCAAAAAGCCATTGTTGATCATTTATTTGTGTGTTCCTTAATCTATTATCTCACTAGCATTTACAAGTATGTCTTCCACAAATCTGGGATTCAGAAGCCTTTCCGATGTGGCTGCTGTGCTTATCGGACTAATCTTTTGGGCCTTTGGAGGAGTCACTTCATGAGAAAACATCAAGGTCAGACTCCTGTATTATTTGACTGCACCCACAAGCACCACACAGCTTGTTTTTTCTCAGGCACAGGGAGTTTTAGCCAACTATATTAGCAGGTTGGTGTGGCCAGATTTCTTCCATATATTATTTTTCACTTGATTATTAGACTGTCAGATTGTCATGTTATTCAAGTTATTAATCCTTTAAAAACTGATGATATGCTTCTAAAATAAAACCGCCTGTTCTGGCATTAAAAATATATTTGTTTTTCTGTGTTCATAATTAGTATGCGTGTAGTAGAAGAGTTGTTATTTTTTTAATTGCCAATAAGTGATCAGATGGTTTTTGTATTGTAAATATAAGCAGACGTGAGTTTAGCAGCCAAGGCAGTGATTATCCGACAGATTAAACAGAGCTTACTGTGAGAAACTCCATGCTATCCATGTTTATTCTGCTGCTGGATTTCCAGATATTATTCAGAAGGACGATGCTGTGGCAGAAAGCAAAGATGAGAACACTCAGCGGCCGTGTAATGAGCTCTCTGACACCTCAGAGAAAAATGACTCCTTGCCTGAACCAGACGATGAACTCGAAGAAACTGAAGGTAAGTCAACCTGCACATGTAGAATCTTATACGATGAACTGTTTAGCTGTACAGAACCAAATGGTTGCGCTTCTTTGTACTCTTGCAGAATCGCTGTACCTGGAGCCCCCGGACGTGCAGCGGCAGTTGAACCAGTACAGCCTGATTGCTAACACCAAATCTAACGAAAGCGTGCAGGAATCGGCGTTGCCTGAAAACAGCCTGGTTCACTGCGAGATCTGCAATTTTAAGAGTGAACACCTGTCAAGTATACGACGGCATTACCTCAGCCGCCACGGGAAAAAGATCCTCAGGTGTAAAGACTGCAACTTTTTCACTGTTTTACAGTAAGTTGCTGCAGCGGACCACCTTCCCATCTGCACCTTATCACTGCAGCAATGTGTATTACAACACATTTTACTTGTCTTCAAAAGGAAAACCCTGGACGTCCACATGGAGACAGGCCATTCCACCTGCCAGTCTCAGCCTACACATCAGAAGGATCTGCGCTGTCCGTTTTGTCTCTACCAGACCAAGAACAAGAACAACATGATTGATCACATCGTCTTGCATCGCGGTGAGTCGGATTTTCAGTAAGATTCAGTATTCCATCTGCAAAAGACCCTCACCTGTCTTATCGTTACTGATTCTGCTTCTTCTTTTTTCAGAGGAACGTGTTGTGCCAATAGAGGTGCGCCGACCAAAGCTGTCACGTTACCTACAAGGCATCGTCTTCCGCTGTCACCGGTGCACCTTTTCGAGTGGCAGCGCCGAAAACCTGCGCTTGCACATGATGCGGCATGACGACATCAAGCCCTACAAGTGTCGGCTGTGCTACTTTGACTGCACTCAGCTGAGCGACCTTGAAGAACACCTGAGTGAAAAGCACCAGGTGAGAGGTTGTTGTTTGTCTCTAAAGGTTTCTGGAAATGATTGGAATCCATTTAGTTCTCAGGAAACATTAATTCATGCATAAAAGGTTCTAAGCTTCACTCTTGAGCTGTAATTTAAGGAGTGGTAATGATGCTGGGACCAGGGCCTTTATTTTGCATTAATCCAGTTTTTAGATCAATGATGATGCCAATATGTGTTAGTAATGGGAATGGGACTTTAATGTGCTAAAATCTAAGAATGAATTACAAAATATGGACACATTTAATTGCAGTTTGCAGTCCAAACAAGGTGGAACATACAGCAGCTCTGTTTTTAAAGAACCATAGTGATAAATTAGGCAACTTTTACTTGTGTTATTGGAGACTGACAAAGGCACATTAAAGCTTTTTAGTATTGTGATTAAAATGTAATTAACCAAGATTATTTAATGAAAAATAATTGGAGTCTCAACCCTAGTTGTTAATTCCAAAAAACATCCTGCTTATGGTATTACTTTTTGCAGCACTGGTTTGTCCAAGTTAATCTCAATTGATGTCATATCCGCAATAATCCAGGAACTAAATATGGTTATCACTTCACGTTTCTGAAAACCTGACATGCTCTCTGTAGCAGGTTTAAGTAGAAACTATCCCCAAGATCTTACAGCTTGAAAATAATTCCCTTCTTTCTTTCTGTGCAGGTTTTAAGAAATCACGAGCTTGTGGGTCAAGTGTCCCTAGATCAGCTCGAAGCAAGGACGGATATTTCTGAAAGACATGACAAAAACAATAATGACAGTCAAGATTCAGAAAGTGAGGAATATTTTACTGATTGTGAAGAAATTCCAGAAATTAATAACTTGGAAGAGAATGACACTAATGAGAAAACGTCTATCCAAGCACATGAGCAGGATGAGCTGAAGGAAAATGAAGAAAGCTCAGCTAAAAGTTCTGTTTTAGACGTTCAGTATGACGATACAAATCCGAATACTGTTCAAAAGGAGGATGAGAAAGACCCTGAAACACAAGTAGGGGTTTCAGCATTACATCTTACTGCAAAGGAGCAACATGTCATTGAAGTTGATGATGCAGCTAGTCTGTATGAGGATTGCTGTGGTTCAGAGGAGCAGCAGAGGAATGAGAGCCAAGATGAACGTAAAGAGAATGCCGCAGATGACGATGCTCAGGGTCATAAACTGCATCTTAAGCTTCCTCATCATAGAATACTGGACATTGAGGCAAAGGTTGAAGATGACATCCTGGACAACATCTTACAGCTGGATGGGGATGGCAGCATGTACAAAATCCATAAGAGGACTGACAACGGGCAGCAGAACACAGAGGCTCAGCCCATTAATATGTCACTGCACAAGAGGAGCAACATCACTTTGGACCAGAATCTCAAAAATCAAACTGAGGCAAACTTAATCTCAACTTCTTCTAAGTTAAATGATGAACAAAGTAGTAACTCCAAGACACAAGGGATTCTCACATTTGAAAGGCATATGCTGACTCTGTCACCCAATTATGTACGGCTTAAATTAGGCCATCAGGATAAATTAGGTGTCTCATTTGCAATTTCTAAACTGAGACAAAAGCTAAATCTGGAAAACTGCATTGAAGCTCCGGAGCCTTGTGAACAGAAGCCACAACTGAGCTGCAAGCAGGAAGAGGAGACTGATCTAGAGCCGAAGCAGGACAGAGAAGATGATATAAAGAAAGAGACCTCCACGGACCAGGATGCTCCACATGGGGACAAAGGTAAAAATGAGAAGTTTTTTTCTTTCATGTGATGAAGAAAATCACACCTGAGATGACCATGATCAAGCTGGAAGTGAAAGAACCAGTAGAAGTTGCTCTTTTTTGGTGGTGTTATTTGTTTCCATAAGTGTTTTGCTAGCTTTGCACCTGGCTTGCTATTGAAAGCAATAAAAAATGGTGCAAACATGTGTTTCCTGATATGTCATTGTGTATCAGCACTATGTGTGAAAGATTTAATAAATAACAAACTGGCATAAAAATGAACAAATAATAGCCATGTGCAGCCATTATTGGCTTTTAGGTCAAGGCCACAGAGATCCCCCAAGTTTTGGCGTTTGAAATCCAAAAAAAAATGTGATATCTAGTTGATCTTTCTTTTACTGGGAACAAAGTGCTAGGAAAAAGTCAGAGGTCAAATTACTCTTTTTGTTCATTGTTTAGTTTATGATGTTAGCGTAAGATCAGGAGGAGTAGCTGGAAATGAAGATCATTCTGCATTTTTACATCTTCCTGGCGATGACGTGGACAAGGAAGCTTTAGGGTTTGGCTTGTCAACATTGGTGTATAATGGTGGGAAATAATTAATGAGCATGTGGCAAGATCATGAATTTATGGGAAATGTTTCAATTTTGTCATCGGTTTCCTGTTTTGTATCAAGATCAATGTCATTACAAAAGATTAATCACATAAATGTTTAACATCTGATATGATAATCGGCACTTATACGCAGAGCACTATGTTTTCCTCTTAAAAGCCAATTCTAGTATTTACGATGCATAATACATATCAAATGCAATGAAAGATAATCTGAATGAGCTGGATTAAAGAAAATACAATAGACTCAAACTATATATTTGTACAAAAGAATGGTTAGTCATTATACACCTAATAGGATTTAAGTTTTTAAGATTATTCTATTTTATATACTACGAAGTTTTTAAACTAATATTGAGGCTTTTTTTCAGCATTTGGACATTTATAATAAAGGTGTCATTGTACATGTAGTGAAGTTTACGGAACAATGTGTGACAACTAAAGCTGTTTTATCTTTGTTTGCAGATATGAAAATGACCACAGATGGAGCTGCAGAAGTCCAGAAGCATGAGGAGAACCGGTTTAATTGCGAACTTTGTGGACGTAACCTCACTAACATCTCTGAACTGAATCACCATGTCATGCGTCATAAAATGTGACTTTTTCTTTCATGTCGTGGATGCTTGAGGCAGGATACATTATGTGGAAAGTTATATTCTGTTTTAAGGAGGTGCCCAGTTATTCCTCATGTATCTCCTTTTTGCTGAATAACAAGTTGCAAATAAATCTTTTATTTTTTATATATATAGATTTTAAACCCTTTTGTAATGAAAAGCTTTTATTAAACAGTTGTTATACACAGAATTACATGTGACTGAATGGAGAAATAAAACTTGAGAGGAGGTTAAGGATTGTATTTTACAGCTGTGTTTAAGTTAGTTATCTTGAACATTTATATGCTGTTTTTATTTCACATATCCAAAAAGGTAATCAGTTCGCTTTGCGAAAAGGTATTAGAAGGTTATTGATTAAAAAATTATGCTTAAGTTCTATATACTGCTGTTACATTTAAAAGGTTTAATGTCAAACCCAGATTTCATAAAATGTAAAGGATTTTGTGCAAGGTAATTATTTCTGATACATTTATTTGTGTTCACATTTTAACCATTTATGCAACATTTAATTTAGTTTCACATTACCTGAAAGTGAAGAAAGCATCCACTAATATCTGTTTAAAATTTTCTAAAGCATTTGAATGTATGTAATAAAGTAATTTCAATAGTTTTATAAATGTCTTAGCTGTATTTAATTGGCTAAGCAACACTGAATAGTATTTGTTCTGAAATAAAATACTCGGATCTTGCAGTTGTAGTCAGTTGTAGGTTTTTTTTCTCTAATAAACTTGGCTTTGTCTTTATTTTTAGTCAACTAAGAACATCGACATATCCACCCACTTAATACTAGTTTTGACACACTACTGTTTTACCGTGGTTTATTAACATTTCAAGTAACTTAGGGAAAGTACCGTTTTAAGTTAAAATAGGTGTTTTAAAAGTATTAAAGAGCTTTTTAACATGTATGATCACATTTCCTACCTGCTAAATATGCCTGAGATTATTTTTTTTTGCTGAGATTAGAATAATCAACGTGTGAATATGGTTTACCAAAATCTACTCAACGGCGAAGCACCAAATTACGAGCCTGTCGGGATTCCGTGAAGGCAACTGTTACTAGTGTTGATTACGACACTCTGTCATCCACATGTAAAAGCTCTCCGCTTCCTGGTGTGGACTCATGAAAAGGCTTACAGAGGAGGAGAAGATCGACTCCTTCGTGTAACCTGCTGTTCTGGTCTCTTCTCTTTTCGGATTTACTGTAAGTTAAATCGCTACATGTGTCTATATTTGGTTGGTTAAAAATTCCCTGAAAGTGGTGATGCTCATATTGATCACTGTAGTCTGATCGTTTACTTACTGCAAAGCTTTCTTTTAGATAATGTGGTTTACTTCGGAGTAGATGTTTTGTGGTAAAATGTTTGCATATATTGGGATATTGCTTAAGCTGGACTCATGCAGGAGTGTCTTTAACCATATACTGGAATTGTTTCCTTCTTCCTTGAGCGACTAATTTTCTGTCTGTTTTTTCATAATTTACTGGACGAAAAGGAGATTAATGAAGAAGGTGACATTTAATAACACTTTGTGTACATGTATCAACTTATATTTGTGTTAAGTAGTTAATTGACTTAACACAATATATATCTGGAGACTTTCCACAAAAACAACTTTAAAAATAACCCATATTGTGTATTTCATTTGATTGGCAGCCTGATCTTTTTTTTATTGTAGCTATAAAACTTTTTTTAGTCAAATAAATTCACTTGAATGTGCTTTACAGGAAGTAATAAAAATGTGACAGAATATTGGACAATTTAAACACAGAATGAACGAAATATCAAATTAAACTTTTATTTTCTGTAAAATAGTTGATTATTTTTTAAAAAGAAACATTTAAATCATAAAAATGTTGATAAGAAGTGTATAGATTTCAATGGATGTAGCCTACAAACAGAATCAAACAGGTATTAAATATTTCAAATTAGACAAAATGCAATGAGATACATACTGAGACAGTACAGACATTCTCCTGTGTATAAGGTAGATACGTGTTTTACTATTTATGCTGGTTATGTATTTGAGTATTTATTTCAAAACTTATTTTGAAATTAATTAATTAATTTATTAATTTATAAGAAACAAAATATTAATAAAGTAAATAAAGTAATATTAATCAGTTTTTGTTTGGATTTTTGTGAACTAAAAGTAATATTAATCAGTTTTTGGATGGATTTTTACAATCAATTTACAAGAAACCAGCCTGTAAATGAAACTAACCGTAAAGTGGAAAAAGTTTATTTCCAGCTACTGAGCTACCCAGTAATAAGATAAGTAATAATATATTAAGATATGAATTTCCAGGCAATGCAGATAAGCATGCTGTATATATAATATTTTGTGCAGATACGCGTAGTCTATGTCTAAGATGTTGCTTGTTTAAAAACTAATGTACTTTGTTTTCATGATGCTACTCCTCTTCAAATCTACAGTGTTTGACTCCAGATCCTTTATTTGTCAAATGCAAGATTTCAAGTACACAAGCAACAACTTTGCAAATGTTTTGTGGTAAATAAATATATGACAGCACCTAGTATCATAGAATGAATTAAGAGTGGTTATGTAGAGTGAATTACTCATGGTGTGGTCATGGGCTGAAGTGTGTGTAATGTTTTTGTTAACAGAAGAGACACGCTATTCATTTGGAGTAATGTCAACTGTGAACAAATCAGCAGAGCATGGAGACTCCTTCTCATCAAAGGTCATCGGCTTTGTGTTCATCATCCTTTTACTGGACCTGCTGGGATTTACTCTAATTTTACCACTGCTGCCCTCCATTTTGGAACATTATGCACAAAGAGGGGTTAGTAGGTTTTTTTAATTTAAAATTAGTTATTAAACCGCCCCACAATCATATACTTAGCATCAGACTGTTTATGAGAGATGGCTGCGAACTCGTTTTGCTCAGACTGCAACATACTTGGACAAAGGGGGTTCTGTGTGAAGAATGTCCTCCGTGAAAACCATAACCAGCTCATGAGTGATTGGATTAGTTAGTGGGGGCTCAGCATGCTGACTCATGCTGACCTGCCATCTTTCCTGGTGTTGCTGTAGCCTCTGTGTGATGTTTTTGTGTTTCTTTCTCTCTTTTTGGGACAGGATGTCATGTATCAGTCTCTGCAGAGTGTTGTGGACTGGTTTAGGGAGGTCCTTGGAATTCCTCTAGAAAAAAAATACAACATTGTACTTTTTGGAGGTTTGCACGATTGGTCTTACAACTAACGCACCACATATGAAACCCTTAATAAATGTGTGGGGACTATTTCAAGTTAAATTTTTCTTTAATGTGCATTTCAGGTCTTATCGGGTCACTGTTTTCTTTGCTGCAGTTCCTGCTGTCGCCTGTAACAGGCGCGTTGTCTGACCGATATGGCAGACGACCCCTTCTCATACTTACAACAGTGAGTACCACCAAACAACATGAACCTTAATATTCTTGAATGTTACAAAGATACGAATTTAACATATTTTGTACTAAGTAGTTTACTTGTCATGGTCTTCTTCTGCCACCACCACAGATTCATTCAGATCTAACTGGGTGCCTTATGTTTCAGTTAGGGTTGATGTGTTCCTACGCAGTCTGGGCTGTTTCCCAGAGCTTCAGCATGTTCCTTTTGTTTCGGGTAATTGGAGGCATTTGTAAGGGCAACGTCAGCCTGTGCACCGCCATCGTCGCTGACCTGCCATGCCCGAAAGCACGGAACAGAGGAATGGTAAGCAGAGGTTTCTGTTTTTATTATGAATCCTAAATATACTATGATATTTTTCTGTATCTGATATTTAACTATTGAAACAATTTAATTTTTTGTGCATATACGATCCAATTTTAATCTTTCTTTTTGTAACTCAGACTGTCATTTCAATGTCACAAAAAATTGGGGAAAATAACAAAACTCAAATTTTCGTGTACCAGGCAATGATCGGTGTCTCCTTCTCTCTGGGGTTCACCATTGGACCTCTGATTGGTGCCTACTTTGCCATCAGCTCCAGAACAACTGGAAATGTCCTCTGTGAAACCCCAGCTCTGCTTGCCTTAGCCTTCAGCACGGCCGACCTGGTGTTCATTTGGCTGATGCTGCCAGAGACATTATCAAAGGATGTAAAGGTTAGTTTATGGAAACTCTTACTCTGTGCTAAATACAAACACAGAAGCAAACATATGAGAAATACACAGTTTACCTAAGAAGAGACAGTTACTGAATATGTTGTGATTTAATCAGTATTAAAGTAGACATACAGTGAAAATAAAATTAAAATACATGTGCAACTGAAATAAATATTTCAGTCTTTAAGTTAATGTACACTAGACTTCGTCCATGTGTCACTATTTCCCCCAACAGTGACAAGGTACTCATGTTACAGTACTCTTCCTGGTATTTCAGGGTTTCCTGGTGACTGACCCTGTATTAAAGGACATATCCCAACTTTTATCCAATTAAAAACTATCTTTCATTTCAAACTTCAGCCAAAGAAAAGTTTGTATATTTAAATATTTCAACATGCAGGAACAAATAACATCACACATCTCTCCCATGAATTTTAATACCCAACACTGAAAAATGTAAAAAAAACTATTTACTCACGTTATCACAAATTAAAGTAACAATATTGCAAAAATGGTCCATTGTTATATCCATAACAGTCTTAATATTTTTTACAGCCAGCAGTCTAATAGCTCAACATTTAGACTGAAAACAAAGACAAACAAGTTACATATGTTACCTAACACCACCTCTAATGCTCACTGTTTCAACCCATGCTAAAACAAAATGTCTTACACTTTATTATTGTAATTATTAATTGGTAATTTTTTCTTAATAACAGTAACCATATGAAGTCCCATGTGGAAGACAGTTTTCCAGGAAGTTACTAAAGTGTGCTAAAAAAGTACACAACCAACCAACCCCCCATGAAACGACAGTGAAGTCAGGCAATGTGGCAAACTGTTTCTTCATGATTCCTGCGTTCAGCTAGCTAAGCTAAGCTAACAGAGCCACAGTGGACAATAACACCAAGTTTGTGAGGGAGGACATCAAACACAGACTAAACACAATGCACAGTAGAAACTTGTAAACACAGACGTCTTTTTAAATGTTGAAGATTCACTTATACATGATCAGAAACATACATTGTAGGTCTGCGATGGACTGGCAACCTATCCAGGGGTGCCTCCTGCTGTTCGCCTGCTAATAGCTGGAATAGGCTCCAACTTCCCTGCAACTCTGAACTGGACTAAACGGTATAGAAAATGAAAGAATGAATACACTGTAGGATAAAAAATATGTTCAAACTAAGACAGAATTTAGAAAAGGAGCATTTAATACTTGCTTTACAGAAAAAATGTTTGACCCAAACATGGCCCGCATCTGCAATTTTGTTTGACCATGCCTTACTGTGTTAACTCAACCTCAGTGTAGCTGCCACAAAATAGCCAAATGGCCACTTGCTGTAGTCTGTGTCCATCCCGGCTCCTTATATTTGGATAATTTTTGGACCACTCAGCACTTGCTGTAATCTACATCCAATCAAACCACAGACATCTGGACCACATGTGGTCCACTCATCACTTGCCAGTGCCACAACTGAGCCGTAAGTGTCAAGAGTAGGCTTGATTAGGCCCAGACATGTTTCTTATTTGAGTTTGCGATACCAAACAGAACATTTAGAAGATTTTGAGAAATTAAAATCATCCAAAAATTCTTTGTTTGGATCTGATTATTCTGTTTGTATCACATTCCTGAGTAGTTGGTGCACTGATGCGTAACAACCTTTATTTATTTATTTATTTATTTAAATTGCATACATTTAGATATCTATGATTCAGATTTTTCTCTAATCTGTGATGTATCTTTTAAAGACTTAGTAAAAAAAGAAGTTATTCTGTTTTCTGCACAAAACTTTTCAAACATATCCTGATTTATCCAAACAAGGATGGATGGACAAGATGTTCTTTAAAGGGAACAACTGTTTAATCTCTTTGGCTGATCAGTTAGTCAGGCTGAAATCTGCTGAAATCTGCTTAAACATGCTAAAAACACAGAACACCAAGAACTGCAAGTGACAGCAGTTGTTTTTTTTTTTTGTTTTTTTTTTTTATCATCATTGTTTAACAGACATGTTACATTTCGTTTTATTCCAGGCTTCATCTTCAGAGTGTGGTGACTCGTGGGACCTCCTCAATCCACTTTCTTTGTTCCATTTTACAGCCGTTACCAGGACAAAAGATCCGCCGTCTAAAGAAAGTAAGCACCTGATACCCACGTGAGGCAGAGGGTTTCACCTTATTACACCCACCTATAAAATGTGAGTGGACTTTTTGGACCTTTTTGAGATGGAGCTGTTCCGTTTTACAGGAATGCAGAAGCTCCAGATGTTGGGCCTGGTTTATTTCAGCTACCTCTTCCTATTCTCTGGTCTGGAGTTTACTTTGAGTTTTCTGACTCATCAGCGCTTCCACTTTACAAGGTATGAGATCAAAGCTAAGAGTGCAAACTTTATCTGTTCTGATAAAAAAAAAAAAAAAAAAAAAAACTTGGATGCCAACTTTAGATTATTTCTCTTTCTCAACAGTATGCAGCAAGGAAAGATGTTCTTTTTCATTGGTGTTATCATGGCTGTAATCCAGGGGGGTTATG
The DNA here is from genome assembly GCA_037177515.1 of Pseudomugil tenellus. Lineage (NCBI taxonomy): Eukaryota > Metazoa > Chordata > Actinopteri > Atheriniformes > Pseudomugilidae > Pseudomugil > Pseudomugil tenellus. Next base: position 6,446,248 of record JBAMHX010000013.1, read on the forward strand.
CTCGAAGAATCAAACCTGGGCAACATATCAGGGCTGTTCGAATGGTAAATTTTTTTGGATGATAAAACTATTATATGCTGTTGGAAGTCTGTTTCACTCACAGCTGTTTCTTATTTTTAGGCAATTGCAACATTGATTCCAGCATTCATCCTAATTGGATTATCATGGAATATAACAATGCTGTATACTGGTTTGGCATTATATTCCTACGGTGAGTCAATGTTTAGTTTTCATGAGTTTGATAAATAACAAAACCATATTTGTTTCCTTGATTTTTATGTGATCTTTACTGTGGCGTTTAACGTGCAAATATATAAAAAATTTATTTAATTAATAATGTATAAAATACATTAGAAATGAAAGCACGTAAAGGGCCTCCATAAAAGCTCATATTTTAAAGTCAAATCAAATCATATATTTAGTGTGTGATTTTTATTTAGTACCAACATAGACTTTTACATCATTTTGCAAAGGTCTTAGATGTTGCAGGAATAGTTTTCCAGATTTCTTGCAGGACATTTTAAAGTTTTTCTTTGGATGTAAGATGGCTTTTGTTCTGATCTCTATGAAGATATTCCTACATTGCTTCACTACAGATGAGGTCCAGATCTTGGGGGGGAATTCTCATTCTAGTCCGGTCACCTCAACCTTTTTTCCCCTTTTTCCTGTCGCTTCCTCTTGACAACCATTCTTTCATGGATTGTAGATGGATCAATTGAAACTCTAGATGCATCTGTCTGGTCATTGCTGGATGTTTTTTTTTTTTTTTCAAAATTGGAAGGACATCCCTTTCAGATGTTCTTCATCTGACCATTTTTTAGGCATCCCACTTCTTTTGTCCTAACTTTTCCAATTTCTCAAATGTGTCAAGACTTCAGCAAGTAACTCCCTTGAAATCACTCTGTTGGTGCAAAGATTTTAGGTCAGTCAAGCTGTTTTATAGTTGATAGTTTTTGTAGATCAACTAACTAACTGGGAACATATTACATTATCCTACTAAGTTATCATTTCAACCGGTTCTTTGCTAAGATATTCATTACAGCAGGGGTCTCCAAGTTCGGTCCTCGAGATCTACCATCCTGCAACTTTTAGATGCAACCCATATCCAACACACCTGAACACCGAACTTGGAGACCCCTGCATTACAGTATGTGCAAACACAACCTTGAGTTAGGTACAGTTTGTATCCCCAAATGACTCATAGCTGGATGTCAAGTGACTTAAAAAGCAAACAAATAACTAACTCCCCTAAAAATGGTCCGGTACACAGACACATCTGAGAAAATAGACACTGTTCATCGAAAAGAAATCTGAAGATATATTGCATAAAGTGTTTTAGCTAAATTGAAGGGAAAACCATTTGTTTTTCCTTTTTCAAAAAGTGATTTAATATGACACCATATGATGTGAAATATACGTAAAGCCTGAAACATATCTTCATGTGTTATGCTCTGTTCTGTTGTCCTAGCTGCTGCCCTGGTAGTACCCTGCCTTTCAACAGTCGTGTCGGACCATGGTAAGCTTTATTGATAATACCATTTTTATTCTGCTGTAACTTGCATAATGTTCCTGATTATCAACTGTGAATATTTCTTCAGGTTCAGCTAATCAGAAGGGAACTGTGATGGGGATCCTGCGGAGTTTGGGTGCACTGGCCAGAGCACTTGGACCAGTTGTATCATCATCTGGTAAGACTGTAATAATGAAAGAAAAGTCTGTGTCCATCTTTATATTTCAAACGCCATGATAGCTGCAATGTGTTGAATCAAATGATTTTGAGAGTTTACATGGATATTTCATATCTTTTATATTTATGGTTCTCTTTGCTTCACAGTTTACTGGATTGCAGGTGCTCAGACCTGTTTTCTCATCACATCTGCCTCTTTCCTGGTACCCCTGGTTCTCCTGGGCAAGACCAGGTGTCTAAAAGAGGAGTGAGCCACATGAGGAGTAGAATATACTTTTTTATTATTATCTTTTCTAAGGACTTATTATTATTTTTATATATAAATGAATGCTGCCTTGTTTATATATTCTAGGAGCAGAAGCTCTGAGTTATCACATTTTCATCCAACAAGAAAACAAAATGTTTTTTTCTGTGCTGACAGCCAAAGATTGTCACAGGACAGAAAGTAATGTAAGGAAACCAGGTGCCTACCAAAACTGAGGAGTTGGTACAGGACATTTGATTTATGTACATGATAAAAAGGACACTGTTTATTTGCACATGTACACTATATATATA
>JBAMHX010000013.1:6448592-6463901 GCA_037177515.1 Pseudomugil tenellus
TATATATACAACAGCAACATTTTATTTTTGCTCTCTTTAAAGATGTTAATATTTTATTTTCTACTAATTAAAATGTGAACAATCGCATCATCTGTCTATGGGAATAAATATACTTGCATACCTGGGATCAGCTTTGGGCATGTATTCTGTAAGAGAGTGACCTTCAGCAACTCCTGGTTGAGCAATGGGATGCCACACCACGGCAAAATATGACGAGGAAGATGATGATCCATGTCAGGAGGCGTCAAGCTGGTGTGGCTTCTGAGCTCTGTGACAGTTTAAAGTCAGCAAAGTGTAAAACTGGCTTTATTTATGTTGTTTTGCTTTTTTCTTTATCTCTGTAAGAAATGGCAGGTTTATTTGTTTAGCACCTTTCATGAACAACACAATTCAAAGTGCTTTACAAAAAATATCAAAAGCACTACAGATGTTGAAAAGAAAAATAATAAATCAAGCAAAAAAAAATCACAAATCATTTATTAAAATCATAAAAGCAAGATCCGATAAAAGTTACCTTGTAGATTTCATGCATATTGTAGAAAAGGGCAGTAATCCAATTCACCAAGCAACTCAAAACAAGACTGAATACCAGCAGGAGATTATTGCAGGGGATTTGGGAACATTTTAAGGGCACCACCCACAAATTTGGCATTCTACAGGAGCATGATCCTTATATATATATTTGGTTGTAAATTCGACTAATCATGGTTTACAATGACATACAATATAACAGCAACTGTTATTATCGAAAGGTTATTATTGTCATGATGATTATCAAATAATTAATCACATATATGTCCTCACTTTTGTAGTAGGTTTAGCTTAACTTTTTTCTCTTTGTACATTTTCCACCAAGCCTTATAATAAATCTATAAAAGTTTTATTTCACAGATGTTTTCAGATTTACACGCATCATTTCATGTATAAAATCCCAAGTAATTTAGACAGAAACATACCATATACCTTAAATGTATATGGTATGTTATATACATGGGGCCTCTAAAACAGACTCATAACATGATGAGATCAACAACAAGGAGTTAAGCTCACTCTTTCATGGCACTTATTTCACATCAGGATATTTTGTTTGTAAATGACCAAAATACAATTTGCTGAGGACTTTGTCTTTTTTATATTTTGTACGATTTATTTTTTTGCTTTGTCTATTTAAAATTCAGATTTAGTGGGGTTTTTTTTCGCTTGATTTGGCCATTTACACTGTTTTGCCAGTAGGTGTCGCTGCAGGCCGCCTCGCTTTACAATGCAAACAGCTGTAATAATCAACTAGCTGCTTCCCAAGCTATGCTATCAAACAGGTTGTCTACCAAACGCAGCGTTAGCGCAGATAAATACTGCACGTGGACTTTGTCAAAACACAGAAGCTCAGGTGAACATGCAAAGATGTGATTACAACTATAAAACGAACTAAAGATGGACAAGGTAATGAACAAGAAGTCACGTTTAGACTGTTTTTAGGCTAACTGGCAAGCTAGCTTGCGCTAATTCACGTAATTGCTTAGCAAACTTTAACTAGCGTATACCCCTAAAAAAGACCACAATAGTTTAAAAGCTGGGTTGGTGTTGTTACCAAACTAAACTGTAAAATGAATCGATTTTATTAAAAGTGTTTATTTCTAAAAGCAGCTCAGAAGTGACAGTGTTAAACGCTAACTTGTAAACAGCTCGGTTGAGAGATCATTGTGTAGAGCATGGGATTAACACAGAAGCTCGTATGTGTTCAGTTAAATACTAGTTGACATGCCTTCTCTTACATTTTATTCTATTGATTGATTACTAAATTTCATATTGTAGTAAACCTTTGTAATAATATATGCTTTCCCAGGAGAGAGAACTGATTTCTACTACCTCGGCTTTTGACAATAAACAACAGAGGGCACAGAGAAGAGAAGTCACTGATCCGCACAGAGCCTACAATACTTCTCTGGTGTTGCCAAATCCTTATCTCTTAGATCAGTCTTTGAGAAGGTATGGAGATAATCAATGATATAATTTTCCTGTAGTGAAAGTAATAAGTTACTTAACTGCTGATCCAGTTATTTATCTACAACTGTTTGCAAATCATTGATCAATTGCAAGGACCTGGTCAGATGTGAGCCCGAAACTAGCTAGAAAAGTGGGAGATGTATCAAGAAGTCATGGCTACAGTAAAAGCCGTCCTGTGAGAGAGACCAGTGATGATTTCATACGCAGACACGGGTCCAAACCAGATCCACAAATTAAGGTTAGTCATATTAAATAAATAAAACTCCAATTGTAATTAATCAAGCAAAGAGATGTGACTTTTAGTCATTTTTACAGGCATCAAAAAGCAACAATGACTCTCAGGGAAGAAACAAAGGCAAGACCTCAATGGATGCACATAAAAAAGGTACTTTTCAACAGTTTCATCAATGATCTTCCACTATCTTAATAAGTTCATTCATTTTTTCTCAAACCAAAAACATTTAAATACAAAATATAATTTGCTCACATCTGTAAAATTGTTGCTTTTGCTCTTGTTTGCCATGCATCACAGGATTTCAAGGTGCCAGGTCAGCCCCAAACTCTGCAAGGAAGTCAACACCAGCAAGGACAAACTTGGACGAGTTTGAAGTGAAAATGTCTGATTTTCCTGACTTATCTGGCGTTTCACTGAGCAAATCAGCTCGTCCTGTATGTCAAAAAGAGGAACCGCATCGTCCAGTCACAAGCCCCAAAACACCTGATCTGGGGTCTTCCTGGAGGGTAGGCTAGTGTTGCGCAACATGTCTGAAGAAATTAGATAGTTGTGTTCTGCTATCAGACATGTCCAGACAAGAAACAAAAAATTATGAAATGAATATTATTAAAAAAAAAATACTGTAACTTTTCTTACCTTTTTATATTCATCAGTTCTTTTAAATCTGTATTTTTTTAAAGATATGTCAAAGGTATAGTTCAGCGCTGTAAAATTTAGCTTTTTATATAGTGTTACCTTTGTAGCTAAATTCCCTAAGATATATTTTAGGCTTAATGGCTAATTATGCAAGTCATCAAGCAATATTAGGACAGTAAAGTGAGACGTATCACAGTTTAGCCTAAATATGACTTAAGCAGCTATTCTATGAGGCTAACAATATCTTTTTCTTTTGTTGAGCAGACTGTTAGGAGACAATCCCCGACACGACTTGACTCCTCGCAAAATGCCTCTAATGCAAAGTCAGACACATTTGCTTTCTCAGCAGGTAGGGGGGAATTTCAGTCTATGGATGAGTACAGTATAAAAAGACATTAATAATCTTTCCTTTTGAGAACAGCTCAACCTGTGGTGACATCGTGGGCCAATATTGCCTCTCAGCCTCCAAAAAAGCCTGTTCTCCCAGACAAGACAATCAACAAGGATGTCATGCAGGTATAAAACATGCTTTTGTTTCGAGTAATAATCTTTTTTTTTGTTAATATCTGGTTTTATTCTAGTGGCTGTACAGTGGTGGTTGGCATTGTGCATGTTATTCTGCTGTATGTATTGGTTTACTCCGGGTGCTAAGGCTCAGTCCGACAGTCCAAAAGCATGCATGCATGTGTGGTGCTAAATATGGATGAGTTTGAGTGGTTGTTTTTCTCTCTTTTGGCCCTTTTGACAGAGTGGCAACATGTCTTGGAGGTAGTCTGCTGTTGCTGGGATAGGATCCAGATCCCTGCGATCCTGCACTGGAAGAAGCAGATATAGGAAAATGAATTGATACTTTTAACCTGCAGAAATTAAATTATTTATTTATTTATTGGATTATTTTCTTGGATGCAGATATAAAAAGTGAATGAGTGGATATTTTCTTGTCATCCCATCCCTTGTCTAACTTCATTACTAGCAAATGTTTCCTTAAAAGAAATTGTAAAGTTTTTCAACATCAACAGGTGAAATTAATTTCCAGGACGAGCATATATTAGTCAAATAGGATCAAATACAATGTTGGAAATCACAGAACTTGTGTTATTTTGTGTTATTTTTGTTTTGTAAGCAAGAGACTAGTTCAGGGAAGCTTTACTAGCAATAAAGCATTTTAATTTGAAGGTAGATGCAATTTGATCATTTTCATATGATTTGGGGTGGTGTTTAAATGACGCTTATCCTTTTTTCTATTTAATGACCTGAAGGACACGTCTGCACAGAAGGAAGAGGGGGCCCCTGGAAAGAAAAAAAGGAAGAAAAAGAAGAAGGCTAAAAGTGGGACTGAATGTGCAGAAACAGAGTTGGAACATCCATCTATTCCTCAAGAGCCTCCTAAATTTGAGGTAATTCCTATTTTAAGGTCATAGTTGTAAGACAGGTAGTGAATCATAATTTAATTTTTTCTGTTTTGCCTCATCTTTAAGGATGAAAAGGAATTCCCTGGGTTGTCTCTTGCTTTGACCGGGACGGACAGGTTAATAACCAGCAGCAATACAAAGCTATGCAGCAATTTTAAGGAAAACCAAAGAGAAGGAGGCCAGCATCAGTCTGCAGACCTGAACAAGGAAAAGTTGCCCACTGAAGCGTCTAATAAAGGACAGGTTTGTGCTTGTTTTATGTTGAAATTGACCGTTTACATAATCTGTACACAAAATTGTACAAAGTAAATTTTTTAAATGCCGTTTTTGTGCTTGGTTGACTGATTTGTAGAAAGCTGATAAAGTTTCTGGGAAGAAGAGCAAGGTTCCCGTCCAGCTGGACTTCGGAAACATGTTGGCTGCACTGGAAAAGAAGCAACAATCTCAGAAAGCCAGTCAGGACGCCAAGACACTCATTCTTTCAGGTTGCTTTTCCTCAGCTTCTCTGTGCTCACACAGCAACACCCAAAGCAAATTTAAAATAAAACGCCTGCTTTTCTCCATAGTTGGTGGCGGACTACCTGTTGTCCAAAAGCAACCAGTTCAGAAGAAGCTGCATTGGCAGCTGGATAAAATTGCACACAATCCCTTAGATTCAACAAGCCCTTTGGTAAAGAAAGGCAAGCAAAGAGAGGTTCCCAAAGCCAAGAAACCCACTCCTCTCAAAAAGGCTCGTGGCTTTACTCCCTCTTAAGAAAAAGACACATTGTTTGGGGGAACATACATTACATAAGTGGCGTCTTTGCTTTAATGCTTATTTCTGTTGGATTATCAGGTGATTTTAAAAGAGAGAGAGGAGAGGAAACAGCGCCGTTTACTGGAGGAGAGAGGATTGCTGCCAGAAGATGATTCCAAACTCTCTACTGATGCTGTAGAGGAGCACTATGATGCAAATACCACAGGTCCGAGCAAGCGTGTCAAATAATGGCATTAAATGACGTCTATTTATAGTGAAATGTCATCTTTTTATTTTGTAACATTCAGATGAGGTTGGAAGCTCTACGGAGGCCTTTGATGATCAGCCAGAGTTAAGTGATACAAATCCAATCATTGGAGACGGAGATGAAGAGACGGAGAAGGAGGAAACCATGCAGCAACAGATCACCTGTCCAGTCAATACGCCCAAAATCCACAGCAGGAAGTTCAGAGAGTAAGACTGCAAAGCTGCATGCGGTTTGTCCATCCATCTGACACACCTCATCTCCGCTTCTTGCATTTGATTGTTTATTTGTATGTCAGCTACTGCAACCAGATGCTGAGGAAAGACGTGGATGAGTGTGTGACAACTCTGCTAAAGGAGCTGGTCCGTTTCCAGGACCGCTTGTACCAGAAGGACCCCATGAAGGCCCGCATGAAGAGGAGGATTGTGATGGGCCTTCGGGAGGTCCTGAAACACCTCAAACTCAGGAAGGTCAAATGTGTCATCATCTCACCAAACTGTGAGCGCATCCAGTCCAAAGGTATTGTAAGAATGAGCCACCGGTTTACACTATACGTAGTCCTGCAGAGGACTAGTCCAACCTATTAATAACTGGGGGGAAAAGGCCAATTTTTACATCTGAAGTCTTCATTTATTCCTTTAGCTAAATCTAAAATCTAATTATATGTAATATATTTGAGGTATTTTTATCATTCATAACAATGTGATAAGTTGATTTTTTTTTGTAGTGTAATCTTCTGCTTTAATTCTGCTAACTAGCAGGTTAGTCAACAAAGTAAAGTTCCTACAATAAAGTGATGAATAAACTGTGTGAATCAAATATGATGCGTTTGGATTTAAAACTGATAAAACAGTAGCCACTTCCATGATTTTATTTGTATTATGGAGTTTTATTTGAGGCTTATTATTGTGTCAGTGCTGTTGTACAGGTCCATCATGACAGTATAATTTTACTACTTGATGGATTTGGTGAGTTAGAATACTTGCACTTGGCTAGAAGTGTAATGAGGGAAGAGAAACTGATCTTTACCTTCTGACAAAATGGAAATGTTAGATGGAAATCTTTTTTTATGTGAAGTGAAACAGAATAAAACATGCAATAAAATTTTCATCTTAACTTTACAACTTCTAAAAGAGTTTTTGCCCTGCATGTAATTCAAATTGAAGTCCCTACTCCCTGCATATGATTGTTTAGAAATGTACCAGGCTATTAAGGCTGCATGTTGACAGACAATACCGTCTTCAAAGGTGGTCTAGATGAAGCCCTCAACACCATCATCAACACGTGTCGTGAACAGGAAGTACCGTTCGTGTTTGCGCTTTCCAGGAAAGCTTTAGGACGATGTGTCAACAAGACTGTACCCGTCAGCCTGGTGGGCATCTTCAACTATGACGGTGCACAGGTCAGGGTTATGCTCGACAAACATACACACTGAAATCAGAGACGCAAATTATTGTAGCATAATCAGTAAAAGGAGCTCGAACGCTTTGCTACTCCAGGACTACTATCACAAGCTGATCGAGTTGTCCTCCGAGGCCAGGAAAGCCTACGAAGAGATGGTGTCAAGCCTGCAAAGTGATGAGACGGCCACAGAGCTGGAAGCAAACACTGAGGAACTGCAGATCAACAATCTCACTGAGGAACATAAGGCTGGGCCTGACTCCCCAAAGGAACCAGAGTATAGTGAGTCGTTCTTATTTCCTCTCACACTGGTTTGAAAGAAAGCAAATCTTATTTTAACTTAAAAATTAAATTCATATTTTCAGGAATAGAAGAGGTTTGATATGATCTGACCCAAAATATTGTCTTCTTTGTCTGCTCAGTGAACATCTGGAGGACGGTGTTGGAAAAAGAATGCAGCGATGCACTTCTAAACTTTGGGGAGCAGCTAAACTCCATGCACTTGGACAGTGAATGTACAGAAAACAGCGAAGAGGAGGAAAGTTGACCATAGAAAAGCCTTTTGTGCCTAAAAGAAAACTGTTGGAAGGGATTCGTAGATTCACGCATGAAATAATTAAATTTATCTAACGTTATCAGTGCGGTTTGAATTCTTTGTTAGGTGAACCAAAACAGAACAAATCACTTGAAGAAATCCTAGTTTTTATAGTCGGCCATGTTCTATGTGAGTCTGCGGGCAGGATGTGGAAGGTAAGCTGCAGCGAATACAGAAAATTAACCAGTTTGGGACAAATTATAAGGATTTCAGACTGCATTTTGAGCTCCATGTTTTGTTTTGGTTTTTTTTAAGTGCGTAATTGTCTTACAATTAAAATATTTTTCTGCCATTCTTGTTCCGGTGAGGCCAGCGGTGCCCAAATCCAGTACTGGAGATCTACTATCCTTTAAGTTTTGGTTGCATCTCTTCAGAATCAAACAAATGTTTTGTTCCGAGGCATCTGCAGAGCTGAAAGGCTTGCAGATGAGGAGATTCATTCGTTTGATTCTGACATGCAGGAGAAAGATTGCTGTAGAATAGCAGATCTCCAGGACTGGATTTGGGCCTCTCTGCGATAAGTCTTTATGACCCAGGCTGTAATGCGACAACAGGGTGGATACAAGGTAGACTTGGATAGCATAAAAATGGTATAGTCATAAGTTATACTGTTCTTATATGTGAACATTTTCATTTACAGACTTCAGAAGTCCCAGAATAAGCAGAAAAGGATCAGCACTAAAAGGATACACCTTCATCGTGAGACCTTTTATTTGATCAGAAGAGCAGAGAAAAGTCTCATTTTTAGTTCTGAGTTTTTTTAATGTTAGTATTTATGCGAGAAATTTACAGTGAAAACTATTTTACTTCCAAGAAATGACACACTAGAGGTTTAGTTCATAGCTTACATCTTTGAAGGAAATAAATGTGTCTGTATAAATTTCATTTATAAATATGATTTTTTTTTTTTTTTATTATTTTAACGATAAGTTCTCAACTTTTCTACATTTTCATGCTTGGTGTGTTTTACTGGTGGGGATGCAAACTCTACCCTACAACCTGAAACCATGACAAACTTGGTTTAATGTAGATTTATGTTTAATTTTTTCAGATGCTTTTTATAAACTTGAAGAAGCTTAAATTAATAAATGGCTTAATTTAAGTGAAACATCTTTTTTTTGTTTAACATAGTGAAGAACAAGTGTGAGAATTTAGTTATAAAGCTGCATAAATTACAATCTGCAGAATGACAATCAGAATAAGCTGTGAACTATAAAATCAGTAAATTAAACAAGACTTTTCCAATAATATAAAAAAAGAAGTGTTATTTGATTAAAAAACAAAGTCATGTTATTTTAGATGGTAGTTTATTATGAGGGTCCCACAAGATTTAAGGATTTGTGTGGGATTTTCATGCTGTTTTCGTGGCATACAGCATGACATGCTGCAGGAAGCTACAAAATTAGCACCATTAAATTTACGATTGGCTCATTTAATGGCCACAAAAGAAAAGTACTAATATCCAGCATCCTTGAATAACATGTTGTGGTAGCTAAATCAGAAGTTTTATCTGAATGTTTGATGTCTGTGGTACTAAGAGACAGGACTGTGAAACTGTTTGGAAGCGTGTTAAATACATATTTAACACAGTGGAGATGTTCCGAGTTTCCATTATATTTTTTGATGCAGACCTTTTCCTGATTTGAGGGATAAGAATCTATGCGACATAAACAAAAGCAGCAGATAAATAAAAATGTGTTTATAATGGACGGGAAACTAAAATAGAGACTTTTGAGTTGATGCATATAGAAAAGAGACATTATCAAGATGTTCTAAGTTCAGGGAAGCAGATTTCAGAGGGAGGCAACTAAATGATCACTGGTGGTAAATGGATCTGCTGCAATAAACAAAATTTTTATTATTGTCTTAATGTTTGCTTTAGACGAGGCAAAGAATGAGTTTTTGTTTTCAATAAAGAATGTTTGACACATTTTGTCATGTATTTCCTCTTTTTATTTTATTTTTTATTAATTATTTTAAGCACAAAATAGACACAATACCATCCAAAAGCAGGGAAATGAGCAAGCGTGTTTCTGAAGGCTTATTTTCTATTTGAACTGTTATACAGGTGATCTTATTGAGGCCCAGTGGTACGATGCTGATGACGCAGAAAGGTTTGCACTCAGAGTTCCTGGAGCTGGTGCTTGCTAAGCATCTCTGATGTCTGTTTCATGTCATAATTGTCCTATTTACCATCTTATTTTCCCTGCAAAAAATATATAAAATCACCAGACTTCAGAGATGTTTAATCCACTGCAAAACAAAATTAAATGTGTTTTATTTATTAGCTGAATATATGACTTTAAATCATTTAAAGATTTTTTTTTTAAATAAAACAGTTTGGGTGAACAGATTTGTTGACCCAAAGGTTAAGTTTCAGGATGATAATGCAGCTTCCCACAGAGATGACTCAAATGTTTCTTCATACAAATCATTGACTTAATAACATGACCAACAAACAATTTGCCTCTCAATCAAATATAACATTTAGCTGGGAACTGGGAATAAAACAGGCCTGTAACAAGGCTATATCCAGCAAAGCTGAGCATGTCAGAACCTGATTGGAGAAAACCTGTGAGGTCCACATCGTATGTACATTTTTGGTTGTTCTAGCTTTACCCTCTTACAGGTGTTCCCAATGATTGTTTGCCGTCTTTCCTTCCGGAGGCATCAGCACAGAAATGAGCAATTCTGCTACTCAAGGGCTGCAATCCTGCAGTTTTAGATGTTTTTTTCTGCTCAAACGAACCTCAATCAAGTTAAACAGCTCTCCTCAACAACTTGTGAATCTATAACCAAGCATGTGAATCCATTAATCTCATTCAGGTGCGTGGTAGAAAACACCCCAAACCTACAGGAAGCCACTGTAATGAGAGACTTTGTCCCTCCCTGTTTTAGGAGGTTTCCACCTAGATTCTGGTGTTGCAGATGTTCATCAGACTTTTCTGTTGTTGGTGGATTCTTATTTGTGTATTTTTGTCCCCTTTTTTCTGTCCACTTTTTCTGTGTTCCCATTGTCAGGCCCAGCATCAGTATGTAAATGATGATAAGAAAAATGTAAAATCAAGGTACCTGATACTTGAGCATCAAGAGAAATTTACAAAACAGCAGCCGGACCATGATGCTGGATAGGACAAACAACATTTTTTCAATTGTTCATTTTACCACAAAATTAATTCATTCCACATTTTCACCTTCATTCAATTTATATTAAAATTAAAAACATTCTATATATTCTTTTAGGTATATAAAGCTAGATTTTGCAGCTATTAAATAAAAAAAAATATGTCATGTCTGTGTCTATGTGTAAAAATCTTGCTCTTATAAATTTGATGGCTGTAACATGTCAAAATATATTGAGACAAGGATGTTAATCAGTGTTTCATCATTTTATTTAGAACCTACTGGTGACCTACTGGTGCACAACCAGTATAATTAAATTTCCAATGAATTTTTGACATACAATTTCATGTGTTTATTGGTTTGGTATTTAGAATAGGCCCCTTTAAAAAAAATTAAGGTAGGCCTTGATTTTAGGACATTTTGCAAGTTATTCTCTAATCTGGATGTGTGGCTGGCAAAATCTGCTGAATGAAAAATATTTATACCATGCTTGATTATTTTGCATTTTAAAAACAGAACTTCTAGCATCAAATTAGCATTCATTGCCATTGAATAATATTTTAAAATATAGTATACCATAAGATAAACTATACAATTAATCAAACTTTAACATGTGTGTCTGATATCTGTGATTGCTTCCAGCTAAAAACATTAAGTGTGTAAGAGAGAAAGGACAAGCTTGATGCTTACATAAAAGTAAGACAAATTTAAAATGTTTTCAAATGTTTTTGCAGTTTTAGTGTTATTCATAATGAATATGACGATGAAAAGAAGAAAGCGATGTCTCTGCCTTGTCTCACATTACTGAGAGACTTGAATCTGTCACAACTTGAGGCAAAAACAAAAACATGACATTATTTTGTTAACTTGAAAGCTTTTTAAATCTGTTAACACATCCTCCTCACAAGTAGTTTGTGCAAAGCTTGACATATTTGTAGGTGAAGTCATTGAGAGGATGTGTCCCAACAAGACTTTGGAGTTGATTTACATACAGCTCTGTGTGAATGTTGCAGCTGATATACTGCTGGTGTACTAAACATCAGGCAAAACATGTAGATTAAGCTTATGGAAAACACATTTATCAAGTAAGACTTGTTGTTAAGTCCTACTTGATAGGAGTGTTATCAGTTTAGTGTAGTTAGTTACATATGCTCGACCTGATGATGGCCCTGTGATTGCATTTTTTCCATTTGCTGTCTACAGTTTGTACTTGTGACCCTTCACTGGAATTAGCAGTTCAAAAAATGAATGGATGGTCTTTAGTCTTTGTAGTTAAATTTTACAGCAATCCAAAAAGTATGCCATTCAAATCTAAAACTAAAAAAACTAAAACATAACACGATATTTGAGACCTGAGAGCCATCAATTCTGGACATACCTGTTGTGCATAAACCATTAAGCAGATATCACGCTATTCCACTTCCACCATTTAAGTGTGAAACTCAGAAACTTAGTCCTTCATCCACAGATGTCTAAATAAATGGAACACCAACCCATTCAGCGCTAAAATAAACAAAACAAACAAAAAAAAAAAAAAAGAAAATCAGACAATGGCATTGGGGCCATTTAACACAGATTACTTCACACAAAATTCAGGAATAGAATCTACGTATCCATTACTAATCAGTTCTGTGCACATTTTGCTGCAATCAGTCACATGAGTTTTGTTTAGTTTCTGAAGAGTCCGCTCTGTGTTGTGGTTATCCTTCTTACAGACAGAGTTGTTGTGTTTCTCCAGGAGAACCATATTGTTCCCGTTCACCTCTTTAACTATGCTGTAGTCCTCTGACACATTCTCCTCTTGACTCTGAATATCAGAGCTAAGAGGGACGTTTTCTATCTCGAGAACGATGGTATTTTCACCGTTCAACTTTGACACTCTGCTGTAGTCCACCTGTGTCTCCTCTTGCATGTTGTCTTGTCTGTGAATATCCACGTAGCCAGTGTTTGTGTGGGGCTCAACGGTGTTACCTGAAGTTGCTTTATGCTTGTCTGCTTCCTCTCCGTTTAAGCACAGCCCTGTCTCAGCAGTCTGCTGGGGTGGCTTGTTAATCACGGGATCCATTTTATCTTCGCTGTCGGCTGCTTTTTCAAAGTCACCCTGGCTTGTAGCTGACTGCTTACATTTGATTTCTAGGTCTAAGTTGAAACCAGAAATAATATTCAAGCTTTTCTTCCTCTTGTCGGATACATAGGGATCTTGTAAAAGCCATTCGTTGCTCTCAGACACAATGAGATAGTCCTCAATCTCGTCCATCCATGCCATCGTAGGAGGAAATATTTGGTTGCTAGACAGAGCATTTGTGACATCTTCGCATCCCCCAATCTGGAATGGTTAAATAAATGTATTCTTTATACACCAAAAGAACAGTTTTGAATGTACAGGAAAAAATATAAAGATGTGATGTTACCTTAAGTAGATGAACATCAACTCCTCTGATCTTTGGACCAGGAACAGGAGGTAGAAGCCATTTCTTCACACTGAGTAACAAAAAAAGAAACATTTACAAGTCAGATAACCTCTTATAAACGGTTGTAAAGTTATATACTGTATTGTACTGGCAGTAGATGCTTACGATTTCCTTTTTATGGCCAAAATGCAGATTATAGCAAACAGTGGAATTAAAGAGAGGGTAGAAATCAGTATCTCAAAGAGTTTCCCATTCTCAACATCTAAATGGAAAAAAAAAGTTTAAGTTGCCAGCTGTTGTTAAAGCTCAAGATGAAGTAATGAGCATTTGAGACATACAGCTTGGTATTTTCACAGAGGTGATGTTGCTCCACTCGCTCCAGTCACTGTGGTCCATTGCACAACACACTTGAACAATGTAGACAGCACCAGGTTCGATGTTATACAGGTTGAAATAAGTTTCTGTCCCAGACGTGTGAATCTAAATTAAACAATCAGGGAAGAAAAATAACCATGTTTAAATATTTCAAGATTATTTTGAAACACATCATCTTAAACCATGAGCCGGAAAACGTAATAAACCGAAAGCTATGAATGCAATTAATTCCACTGTGACAGATAATATTGACGTGTAATATGAATAAACATTTAATTGGTAATTTAGTCTAGACTTTCCACACCTTCCAGTCTTTGGTGTTTTCTTTTTTGAGTCTCAGTTGATATTTAACGGTTACCCATCCGGATTTAAGGTCTATATTCGAAGGATGTTGCCAGCGGATATGGAGATGTGGAATGTGGCTGTCCTTCACCTGTAACGTGATGTTTTCAGGAGCATTCGGCTTCACTGTCAAGCAAAAACAAAACAGGAATCAGTGTAAAGTTACACTTTGTGAGGCTGCAATAATACAGAACATTTTTATAACTCCCTGTAGCATGTCTGCATGCCAAACTGCTATAAAGCCCTGAAAGCAGATTTAAGCTAATGCTAATAAGAACATTCGGCTTTAGTTTTTTTGTTGTTATGTCACAAACAATGCATTGAACCTCAAGAGGACACAAGATAAAAAGTCTTTTATACATAAAGTTTGTCGCTATCTACATTCAAAACAGAGAGAAGTAGGAATGAGGAAGAGAACAATTTCACAGAGTAGATTTACAGATCTCTATTTATACCAACTTCTACCAACAAAAACTTGTAACAACTACTTAGGAAGACATTATATTGATAAACACAATTTATATGCAAATATTGCCAATAAAACGCAATGGCTGGTTGAGCTTCAGAAAATCTTGAAAGTGGTTTAGAAATACTTAACCAATAAATACCCCAGTAATCATATACAAGAATGACACACGTGAAGAATAAACCCTTTTGTCAGCATTCTTTGAGTTATGTGGTGCCATCTGCAAACCAAACTTTGAAAGAGTTACAACTCATCATGCTTTGTAAAAGTGTCACGACTAGTCACTCATTACGAAAAGTCACTTATGAGGCATCATCAACTTGCTAGCCTTAGCACACAGTTAGCACACACACTCTTGCCCATATAGCAGGTGCTGTGTCAATTTACATCAAACCAAACATTGCAGATGTTGTGTTTATCAGGGAGTGACACGGAAATCTTTTAGCAGACTCGCTGTAGCTCAGGTGGAATTGGTCTAACAGCTAAGAGGTCAATGGATCAATTCCTTGGCTTCAGATTATATGCTAAAGCATCTCTGGGCAACACATTGAACTCCATGTTGTCTCCATCACCCCCATATCAATTCATGGCTATCAGGGCATGAATCCATGTTAGTTAAAAACGCTCATTATAAACCAATAGAATTATAAACCAATACAACCAATTTTATTTGTAAAGTACTTTAAAAAATAACACTGTTGACTAAAATGCTATGTGGCCAACTTTTTTAAAAACAGGATTAGGGAGAAATTTACAGGTTTTGACCCTACAGTCATTTTAGCAGACGCTTTTATCCAAAGTAGCATCTGGGACGTGGGGTTCAGTGTCTTGCCCAAGGAAACTTCAGCATGTAGTCAAAGGAAGCCGGGAATTGAACTACAGCAGAAAACTGCTCTTATCTCCTGAGGCACAGCTTCCTTTTTACAGGGGTGTAAAATTCCCTGTAAACACAATGTCTGCTTTCCCTTTTAAAAAAACGATTGTTCTTTCTAATCTTTAACCCTTCTTCATGTTTGCTCTTTTAAAATTTCAGACAGAAGTTGGACAATGCTCAAATCTCTGTCAAACACATGGACAGACGCACCATTACAAGTTGGCAGACATATTGGCCTTCAAAGAGTTAAGTTCAAAACCCAGCCCCCCCATGAGCCTTTAGTGTCATGCATGGAAAGCTGCATGTTTCTCAAACATCCAGGCATGTAAACTAGAAGAATGTGTCACGGTGGCGAGTTGGTTAGCACTGCAGCCTCACAGCAAGCAGGTTGCCGGTTTGATCCCCGGCTCGGGCGGTGGCCTATCTGTGTGGAG